>JAZHYW010011686.1:0-39414 GCA_037355805.1 Ixodes ricinus
AATTAAATTACTTTTCCAGGTAATGCGGTAACGTAATGAATTACTTGTAGGCTAGTAACGTAGTAAATGTAATGAAATTACTTCTCAGTGCAGTACTTGGAGAAAATTTACTCATTACTTCTTTTTTGAAATTACTTTTGCTCTAAATTTAAAAAAAAGTTCTGCTTGCAGAAGCTTTGAAAACAAAAATTATTTCGCATGGTGAAATGTTGTGAAAGAGCATCGGAGGGAATAAACGACGGCCACTCCGAGCGCAAGGCCTCGCACCAAGAGCTGGATAGACGCACAAAAGGAGGGCTGGTTAGACGAAGGAGAAAAAGCTTACGTGCAGACATCGCTGGAGGGCAACGGCTTATAAACTCCAGGCGCGACAGATTCACTTGTGCGTCGCGTCATCTCGAAGATACTATACTTCGTTCATTCCTAAGCTGACAGTGCGGTGGGAGCTGCAAGCTAACCGCAACCAATCAAACACCTTCTTTTAATCACGTGTCCCGTCCCTTTCTGTGCGTAGGTATGAACGAGAGCGTGGCTACTTGGCGAACGATAGACGGGTGACTGCTCCAACGAACCCATAAAGCTTCTCCACCGTTCACTCCTGCTGACAGCGCTGTCAGCCTAAGGATGAACGGCTCAAATTCTACAAGGCAGACGGGCACATGACCATGCGAGTCAAACATAATTTAAAACGTGAGAGGACAGGACAAACAGATCCTCATCCTTGTACTTTCGTCAAGCAAGGTCAAACCGTAAACATCGACCATTGTGAACAACAAACGACCGAGCAATAAATAGTGAATTCCAAATGCCTGCACAAACCTCCGCAGAACGTTTCGTGCGTCCTCGAGCAAAGCATGTGCCGCTCGTGGTATGCTTCTGCTGCTTTCCCTTGGGAAGTTTACTTCGGGAGTAGGCCTACTGGCAGATACCGCACCCCGTTTCTGGAGAAAATACACAATTTGGCGAAGCTCGCACCCCTTCCTCAACTGGTGATGCTTCATGCTATAGCAATTATCCAGGCCCCTTGTGTGACAATCCGGCAACAATCCTGGGCATTTGCAGTGGAGGGTACAGGCACGCGTGCCCTTTCCCATTTCTGAACACTATATAAAGTGTGCGCGGGCTCTCCTCTCTCCGCTGCATTGCCAAGATAAGTTGTCGCCGACTGATAGTGCTCCTGGGAGAATAGAATTAGATAGCGTCCGCTGCGCAGAAGGGACATCGCTCTCATGTGACGACTCCTTGCAAGAACAAGCTGCCATTGTAACTGCTAAATCAGGGACACGAAAACATATCACCATTTTAGTAACAACCTCCTCCGTTGAATGAACAGAGAAACCGGTGAGTCGACCGTCTTTCTAAGTCATATCTTAAAGAAGCAATTCATCATGTTTAACACTTATGTCGTGTGCGCCAGCAAAACCACAGTTCAGTGCGGGTTCACTTTGAGGCAGATAAGGTTGTCGCGGTGCAAACAGGAAGATCTGGAGTTTTGGTGCATATAGACCAACTCAGCTCTTTGACGTGAAATCACTCGCGAGTGGCGTTGCTGCGGCGCTGCGCATGCGCAGCGCTCCTCGCTTCTTCCGGATCTGGTTCCTGCAACACGCGCTGTGTAGGCAAACGAGGGCTGAGCTTGTAAACACCAGTGATGGACCGAATCTCGCTGAACTTCTGATCGGCTAAAGTCTCGGCAAATGCCGAACTTTTGAAGGAAAGTTCGGGCGAAGATTCGGCGAAAATGCGGCAAATGTCTGCGCACGCGCGAGAACGCGACGGGGCCAACGGGGCCAGCGTGAACGGCACACGGACGCCGTGCAGTCGTGCGGTTACTATCGTGCAGTGCACGGTGGTGCGGCGTAGTAGCGTAGTACAACCGGTACAACCAACTCAAGCTCGTTGTGTACAATCAGTGGTTACGGCGAGGTGTGGAGTGAGTAGGCAACACGGTAACTGTGTTTGTGAACGAGTGTGGTTCTCTTTAAAGGGGCAATGCAACGATTTTTGTATTTTGCGCAAATACCGCTTAGAACGGATCCCTGACGTTAATGACCTGTGAAATACCCGTTCGTTTTTCACCACACGCAATCGAAGTCGCAGAAAAAATTAAAGAAAAACGAGCATAGTTCACCCCTCAACTCGCAGCCAGAACAAGCGGCCACGTGATCTGGAGCCGATTATATGCCGCCAATGCTGATCATAGCCACGCGCTGGGGTTGGCAAGGCACAGGACACGCGCTGCGTTCCAGATATTGTTAGGGTTCGGCTGTTGTCGTCATTGCAGCGATTGGACACAGGACACCACCCGAATGCTTCTCGAGCTATAGATTATCACGAGCCCAAATCGAGTGCCCACGCAATGCTCGGGTCCAATCTATGAGCCGCATTCAAATATCGTCACCGGGCGGTACTGCTACCGCCCAGCTACGTCATCAGGTTTTGCGAAGGAGAGATTGAATGAAAACGCTCGGTTTTGTCCTCAAAATTACTGCGCAACAAAGGAGTTTCTTGGTCAGTGGCGTTGCGTGCGAGTATCCTTGAGTCCTACTAGTGCCAGTAAGCTCGTGTAAAGTGAAAAACATTCCAATTGAATATCGTTGCACTGCCCCAATATTTTCTGCCTCAAGAATAGAAAATCGACCAGTAATTTACGCAGTCCACGCGCAAGTAACAAATGATGCGGTGCATTCTGGACGACGTGATTTTAATTTGACATTTCCAGTGATGCAACGAGGTAGTTGAAACATTGGCCGACAAGTGCTAAGCTGTTAGCTTGGCCCAGCTCGTTTGTCACTGTTTGTCTTGCCTCGGCGGGATCTGTACGGATCCTCAATGCGTGACTTTTCGCGAACGCGCGGTGCGAGCGCACGGGCTATGTGCAGGGTTGCGGGCTCTACTTCGTTTCAGCTTGCGTCCAGACGCAACTGATGCTGCAGCACGAGCGTGTGGCCTGAACAGTGCCTGTACTCCACGAGCGCGCATGTGCTTGGCAGGGACGCTGGAAGCCCGGAGATCGCGCTTTTAGCATCGGCTGCGTCTGGACCCGCCGAAACGAAGCATAGCTTGTTGTACGCTTCGCGAGAGCGAGAACTGAACTTTGCCCATAGCGCCTGCCTGGGAACAAGAAACCGCTCGTGTCTGTGTGGAAAGAAACCGCTCCGAACAGAGCAATCGGAGGCACGCCACGAACGGCACGCAAAAGGACCTCACCATGTATTCAGAAGTCAACAACAGAAATAATAAACTTTATTTCCTTTTCTTCTCAAATCAATTTCGCATTATTAAGTAACGGAACGTCAGCACCCCACCACCGCTGACAAAGCATTCCTGCAATTATAACAATTCTGTCTTCGGCTCAGAAGTATGTGTGCCGCTGTGCTGCGCACTCTGCGTAAGTGTGTGGGCCGCCCTTAATTTGCGAGTCCAATGGCCATATTTTGTTCTTCCCTGTATTATTTTTTTCGTCCGCGTCTAAAACGTCACTGTTGTGTTTTGCGTCTATTCATTAACTCACGGAAAGTTGGCTGGCAGGCGCCTCAGCGTACGGGTTTGTAACCTTTCTGCCAGCCGCGCCCTTCCCGTGTTCTACTATTTTGCAGAAATAAAGGTTGATTGAATGATAGATTGCCTTTTCAACTAGCGTTATTTCGCTACGTTGCGCATCCTATCTTCCTAAACGTTCGTGTGTATCCTAACACCAGAAACTGCCATTTCAAGGTTAAAAACGAACCGTTGCTAATATGGGACGCACACTTCATGCAAAGCTGACGTCAAGTTACTCAAATAAAAAAACATGCATATTTACAATAATAATATTATCTTTTCTGGTAAAGGCTCAGCAACCGTTGCATTCGTTTGTAGCGCACAGAACGGTGAGTCAGGACCAGCGTTATTTCCCTCTTTTTAACATTGTACTATACACACACATGCAGGCTTGGCGCTGATGATTGCCTCAAAACCGAAACTCTCGTAGCGTGATTCGTGACTGCCACCGCTACTGCCCAACCTCGTTGTCACGCCACTCTGCTAGAAGTCACTCTAAAATTGCCAGTAAGCACACAAAAACGACACCGATACAATTATCTTGTAGAATATCACCTCACTTAGTAAGAACTGTGCGTTTGAGTTAAGAAAAACAACAAAAAACCTTTTTCTGGTACGTTCTTTTAAAACTCACATATTTTTTTAACACTGGACATTGGAAGCAGAGTAATATATTGGATGGGAAATTTGAAATATTTTCATATGTACCTGCCTAAAGTTCCATTTAAATATGTTGAGCAGAACGCTTTCTGCGTTTGTATTATCGAAATGTCCGTTTTTAGTTGTTCCGGACTACAACGAAGATATTTATGGACAGTTTAATTTAATATTGTAAATATAATAAAAATTTGACGAACCAAGGTTCAGCTTATTCAGTGCCCGGAATTACGTGTCGCTCTTCGTGCTCGCCAAAACAAAGAAACATTACCAAAGACATAAAATATAAGGACAACATTACCGTGAAGGAGCAATTAAAACACGCTTACAATGGCGGCTGTTGCCGAATAAAAAAGAACCGCTGTAGAAACGCAAGCGGGAGCGGACAGACACTGTGTAGTCTGCAGATACCCTAAGTGCCTAGTAGGTCTGGCCGGCCATTTTAACTACCCAGGTATCAACTGTAGTGACTTTTTACTTCACCCAGCCTGCTGTGATTCGTCGGAATGCAGAGGGTTTGTGTCAGTTACTCAGTTTCGCAACCTTACCCAAATTGTCCTAAATCCAACACGAGGTGATTCTGTGATTGATCTCTTCTTTTCATCTGACCCCAATTGTATTTCCGCTTATAATATTCTTCAAGATATTGGCGACCACAGGATTTTCCTTGTCAATTCAACATTTTCTCCGGCTCAATTCGATACCATATAAAAATGGTAAAAATATTCTAAGATAGACTCCAAAGAGCTGTTGTTCTCTTTTGGCTCTTTTTCAAATGACTTCTTGAACCTTATTGCCACATGGTTTGTTGCAGAGATCTGGGTAATTCTTAACGATAAAATCAATAATCTTTTCAAGTAGTTTATTACGTTAGCTTTGAATAACAAAAATTAACCAGCCTCTGGTTAAGTAACTATCATAAAACAAATTTTGCACAAAAAGGCAAACTCAAGGCACCATTTAAGTCAATAAATACTCTGGAAGCATGTTTGAATACAACGAAAGCGAAATGAATTACATATTATACTCGACAAAATGAGTTATTGGTTCTTTAATTACAACCAACGCTGGAAGATTCTGGCAGGTGGTCCGGCCTAGAAATTAAAACTCCTACCCATTATCCTTGAGAGTAGTGGAGCGTGTCACTTTATGACTTATCCATATTTAACTGGTTCTATAGTTCAGCGTTCAGAGGCAAGTCATTCTCATTACCGTTTTTTAGTATTTTTATTTATTTATTTTTTATTTTTTTTTTCGGTATTCAAAGGGTGCGGAACTCCAAGCGCGAACGCTTGCGTGCTAACTCACTTTGTAGCGAAAAAAACATGTCAAACACTTTTTTATAATTACCAAAGTTAAATTGTCTATTCTCTTGGGCCGCCTTTTTCAAGCATAACTTGATTCATCTGAATTTCCCCACGACTGGAAACTTTCAAAAGCCATTCCCATGTTCAAATTTCGACACCGCAATAATCTATCTGATTTACAATCATTTCTCTTACAACCATCACATGTGAAATATTCAAGCACGTCATCTACTCGCAAGGCATGAACCGCCTAAATAACTTCAGCTATCGTCACCATCACCAACTTGATTTTCGGAAAACGCTGTCCTGTGAAATTCAACCATTTGAATTTATATCAGACGCACAAAATACCTTTATTGACTATAGTGTACTAAGGATCCCCTTTTTATTGATTTCGCTAAAGCATTTGATACTACCCTTCATCATCGTTTACTCCTGAAACTTTCTGAACTAAACATAAATAGTCATGTTTTCAGTTGGATTTTATTATTTCTTACTAATCGCAAGCAGTCTGTTTTATTTTTAGAGCGTGGCTCTTAGGCGCCCGTTTCCGCGCTTCGCGGCGTTGGCGTCGGCGTCGCCGTCGGCGTTGGCGTCGCCGTTGGGGTTGGCGTAAACGCTCTAGATATAGCGGGAAAATTGACGTCACGCGACCTCAACAACAATTCAGTTCCCCGCTACATGACCTAAACACGAATTCAATTTTCTCGCCAAATCTAGCGAAGAAACAGAGTTCGTTCATGGGTGACGTGACATCAAGTCATGTGAGGTCATTTTCCCCGCTAAATTTAGCGGGGAAACTGATTTGTAGCAGGAGGCGATGGAGAAGGTGGAGGAGGGGCATACCCTCCTCTCCGTACCCTCCCTCCTCCTCCTGAAAAACTGCGCTCTAATTTCGTATTACAGAGATTGGTAAAAGTCTTTAATTTTTATAGATCACACCTCATCCTCCCCCATTACGGCGAAATCTGGAGCTCCCCAGGACAGCGTCATAAAACCAGTTTTCTTTCTCATCCGCATCAATGACACTTTCCAAATCTCGCCTTCTGTGACGCGTTTCATCAACGATTGTGTTGTGTACCGCCGAATTTCTGATCCTAGCTTCCCATAATTCTTTCATCGAGACATTGATATCTTGGGCGAAGGGTGCTTACATTGGCAAATGAGCATATTGTTTCTAAGACCAAGATTATTTATTTTTATTCTTGAAAACACTACATTTCTTGCTGCTCGATTTTCTCGGCGTGAATTTCATCTGTTCCTTAATATGTGTACCTGGGTATCACTTTCACCGAAGATCTGGCTTGGAATGCTCACATTGATAATATTATTAAAAAAGCATCGAGAACAAGTAGATTTTCTACAAGGCATTTGTACTTAGCACAACAGGACCCCTACTAAAAGACATTTTTCACCTGTATGAAAGTAAACGGGAGAATACCCGTACCCGTTTAGCCATTATGGGAACCACGTGTTCCCCGCATCCCTATCTAGGCCTAGCTCAGACAGGCCGTGGAGCGGCACCATGTCGGGGCGCGTCCCGGATGCGAGGCGAGGCCGTATTTTCTTCTCGGATGGCTCTTCCTCGTCCTTCTCGGGTGATTTGCGGAAGGCGCACCCTTTGGAATATTAATACTCGGACGCGCCCGCCCCTCCGGGGAGCCAACCTACATCCGACCACCCCGGACGCGTCCATTCCCGCAGGCTATATAAGACGGCCCAAATCCAAAGGTCAGGAGCAACTCTCGCTGGAAGAGGCTCCGCTCGACGGAGCCTTCCTTTCTTTTACTGGTCCTCCCCCTCCGTAATGCTGTCAATAGCGGCAACACGGACTCCGACTGGCGATCCTGTGACAAGAGACAGCGCCGTTATTTCTGACATTGTTTGACCTCGGGCCAACATATATCGTTATCGTCAAATAAACGCGTCATCATCCGGACCGAAGGAACCTACTGTGTTTCTAGGTGCATGGGTGAGACAGGTGGAACAAATTTTTGAGCAATTTTTGGCCCAGAAAAATCTGGATTTTGGAGCAGCTTAGGAGCACAAAATTCTTGTTTCGCAGCCGCAGTTTATGCATTTTGGGGCAACTTCGAAGCACAAAAGTTTACACTTTGGAGCAGATTAGGAGCAGAAAATGTTAGAGCAGCTTATCAGCAATTTAATTGATAAATAATCTTATACAAATAACATAAATCAGTTTTTTTATTCATTATTTTTGTCCACCCTGGTATATACTCACCAGCGCTAATACGCACCGAAATAAAAATAAAAGAAGGCAAACGCGAGTTCCATGAGCATAGATAAGGAAAGGAAAAACAGGCTTGCTGCAAAGTTAGGAGGGCACCAGGTACCTCAAGCTTATAAGAACTGGTGCCAAAGCGCAATTGTAGTGCAAAACTTTTTAAAGCGGTGATTCGAGAGCATGATCAGGGAAGCACGGTTTACTACAACCGGACATCGATCGGATGGTCGTAGAAAGCACGTGCAGATAGAAAACAAACTCCCCACCAAATTGAGCCACAATGTAGAATTGGTAGAAAAACTATGAGCACCACATGCACGCTAAATACGGGTGCGTGACCGAGTCACTCGATCGCTCACGCACTTGAAACATGTGTGTGATAACCGAAAGGACTCACAGCGACGGCGTCGACCATTTTGACGTGATTACGGACATGAATGAACAATTACATAATGGAGGTGCTCAATAGCCTTTTAAGAAAAGGTTTACTCTCAAAACAAAAGAAATACTTAGGTTTGCTCATCTTGATAGCCTGTGAGTCGTACCTCCCGCGGCCAGACAGCGAGACCGCGTGACAGCGCACCGTTAGCATGCAGTCACAAATGACAGCGGAAAGTAGTACGAAAATCGGGAAAAGACGACATAATCATAAGCGCTGATCTCAATGACAATGGCTGGATCGCGCTTCCCTCTCCTGCAAGTGAAGTCACCGGACGCAACCTCGCTGGGATAAAATTTGCGGTTTTGCCAGCGTTTCGCTGCGGTTTTCCAGCGTCCTATAGACATGTTTTCTACTCGTTCGTCGTCATTCGCCGAAGACCTTCTTTAAAATCCTGGGTGAGGCGTGATACCTGCCGTTGAGAACACGTGGAAATTTTTGCGAAAGCGCAGTGCCGCAGGAAAAAGGCATAACTCGTCGAAAGCAAGTGTCGCCGGTCTGGCGGCGTGTTCAAAGCTTCCTTGGCACGCCGAAAGGCCGTACCTCTGTGCCTTCGCACGCTTGGATACCGACCAAGAATCGACGCCGTGTGGATGTGTTTTTGCGAGTGCAATGTGCGTGAAGCCGTATGTATCTAAAGGTATCTCGTCGAAAGCAAGTGTCGCCGGTCTCGCGGCGTGATTAAAGCTGCCTTGGCACGCCGAGTGCTGCATCTTTGTGCCTTCGCACGCTTGGATACCGATCAAGAATCGACGCAGCACCAAAGTTCTGAACGTGCGTCGCGCGTAGATGCCTTTAGATCATTTATATATATACCGTATATCGGCCACGGAGTTCTGGATCGTCCAGCTTTTCCGGTGAGTTGCTATCAATAAAGAGGGGGGGGATCTGTACGTGTTCTTATGAACTCTTAACCATGGCTATGTTCCAAATCTACTCTAATGGATCACATGGGAGCACGAATAGAGCAAAGCTGTGGAGCAAGGAGGGTTTTCGAAAGCAAAAGTACAAAACGGCGAAAATTAAATTCTTTGAGGCTCGGCCCATATGGTCGCGTGCAATCTGTTGATCAATCAAATTAGGCAAGCCGCGCTCGAACGTCAAGTGCAATTAAGTAGGTTGATAATGAGCCAGCACTGATCAGTGATGAGGAGCTGTTTTGCGCAGTATTCTGTAAATCGTCAAAGGGCGAAAAAAAGACGTACCTCCCCCTCTTCCGTCGCTACTGGACGCTGCTGCAAGTAAGACGCTGATCCAGAGGCCCATACGGCTTCACGCACATTGCACTCGCAAAACAGATTCACATGGCGTCGATTCTTGGTCGGTATCCAGGCGTACGAAGGCTCAGAGACACGGCACTTCGGCGTGCCAAGGAAGCTTTGAGCATGCCGTCAGATTGGCGACACTTGCTTTCGATGAGTTATGCCTTTTTCCTGCGGCACTGGGCTTTCGTAAAAATTTCGAAGTGTTCTCAACGGCCAGTATCACGCCTCACCCAGGATCTTAAATAACGTCTTCGGCGAATGACGATGAACGAGTAGAAAATATGCCTATAGCACACTGGAAAACCGCAGCAAAAGGCTAGCAAAACCGCAAATCGTATCCCAGCGAGGTTGCGTTCGGTGGCTTCACTCGCGCTGCAGCGAACAAGCGGGGAAGCGCGGTCCAGCAATTGTCATTGAGATCAGTGATCATAGGTATAGAAGGGTATTATATACAGCTGAAATCTTCGAATCCGGCGGTTGCCTGCGCCACCCTGTACCCGTGCCGTGTACTTTACTACGACGAGATTGAATGTTGCCAACCAAGCTCTCGTTTCCCGCTGATTCTAGCGTCGCGGCAAACTTTTTTTTCGATTTTGAGTTACTTGGCGGGTGTGGCGCAATTTCAGCCGACTTCGCGTTTTTGGCGCAACTGGGCGCAGGAAGTTGGGTTTGTATCAAAATGGCGCAATTGGCGCAGACGTCACACCCCTGTAGGTGGTACCCCCAATGAGGAATCTCACACCATACCGGACACCCGTTTGAGCCATACCGCTCACCCGTATACTGAGCCATACCGGTCACCCGTTTGAGCCATACCGGGCACTCGTTTGGGCAAATGGGGTGCTCGTTTGGTCAAACGGGGCACTCGTTTGGGCAAGGTGGTGGCCCGTTTGTTCAAACGGGTGCCTAGTTCGGCCAAGCGGGTGTCCAGTTACCGGCAAAATGTACCGGTTTAATAAAGCGGCTATCGCGTTACGCAGTGAGTTCGTTTGCCACTGAAGTATAGGGTGGCTAAACGGGCATGCCTGTTTGACCCGAATGCGGTTTCCAGGGAGCTATTCTGAATGACAGTGCACATGTCGTCAGTGGATGGAAAGCAACGACGTATAGCAATCGCAATGCGAGAGCCTACTGCGCCTTGATCTGGCCGACCACGCTCGCTTTGCTGAAGTGTGAGCGAGGGACTGTCAAGCACCGTTAGCTTGCTGGACAAGCATGACTCTGCTTTGTCGTCGCTAATCCTTTGCCTTTCGAACGCTTGCGAAGCCGTTCCAGTGCTTGGCATACCCAACGCAGCAACTCTCTACAACCGCTCGCGGAGCATGGCAACCTTCCGTTTGTGAGCTCTGACGGTTCATTGTCGAGGAAGTTCATGTTCGCGGGGGTTCATAAAATACTCGCATTTAAGTGGTGACGATGAGCCGCCGACGCTCGCAGACTGCCAATATGAGGTAGAAAGGTTGCAATGCCGCGCGGGCTGTGCGCCGGGCACTGGAACGGCTTCGCAGGCGTTCGCAAGGCAAAGTATACTCAACGAAAAAGCGGAGTCCTGCGAAATCAGCAAGCTAACGGTGCTCGAGAGTCCCACGCTTATATTTCAGCAGAGCGAGAGCGGTCGGCCTGATTCAGGCGCAGTCAGCTTTCGTGTCGCGATTGCTACGTCTTCGTTCTGTGTACACTGAGATTCAACTACATGCTACATGTGCACTGAGATTCAAAACAACTTTCTCAGAGCTGCATGTGGGTCAAATAGAAAAGTCTATACCGCTATATAGTGTCGTGACAACGTGTCAACAGAAGTACTCACCTCGACAGTGCGTAAGCAGCTGCGTTATGCTCATCGACGCCCACGTCGAGAACGCCGAAATATACATGAAAAATTTTTTGACACGCAAAAACATATGTAATTACTTAATTGTGAGATGCGTGCCCCCTTAGGGACGACCTTTTAACTCAATGTTATGTGAATTTCTCAAATAAGCAAGGTCTGTTGTTGATCTTTTTCTTATTATTCTGAGGTACTAAAATCGTTTGCGCTTCTTGGATTATAGCACAGTTTTAAGTTAGGCAGTTGTTGTAGCATTGTAAAAGGGTAAAAACAGCGCGAAAAACAAAACGGATAGAGAAGGTGTACAAACACAAAGCGCTGAGAGTCAGAAGCCTACCGCAGGCAAGGTAATCTCCCTTTATATAGAGGAAGGCCTAAAATAAATTATCATGGACAAGGATGGAGAGGTTCCCCTGGTGCCTGAAGTTATGTTTCTTGTGAAGGATGGAAAGGCGATCAGTATGAACTTGAAAGTGGTCGAGAATGTGTACGTGTGTAAGGTTAAACAGAGGTCATTATAAATTTGTGAGGACTTGGGCCCGGATAGACAAAGGGCAGCTGTTGCGAAACAGCTGTCCTCAGTCTCTCTTTTACCACAACCTTTACCTTTACCTTTACGACGATGTCTTCTTCACGTTGAAGTCACACATGAAGTCATACCGTTCTGGGCCATAGTGTAACACAGGGGCTCATGGCAGGTATATGTGGCGGATTTCCTCAGGAGTCACTTGACTGTGAAACCCGTTTGGTGTTGACTACTCGCTGTTAGGGGTCCAGTTCCTTATAGATGAATAACGCTGAGATCTGATATGCCGTGTCTTTTAATGTGGACTGAAAAATAGTGCTTTCACGCCAGTGGGGAAATTTATTTTTGGAATGCTTGTGGGGTGAACGTTGAACAATTTTTAGAATAGCTTTGTTTTTATTTAAGTTCCACGTTGGTGGAGAAGAAGGGGTCACAATTTTTACAGAAACAAGGAGTGTGTATTGGGTTAAACGTCGCGCCCATGCCAGTGTTCAAGTAATGCAGCTGTATGCAGCCGTAATGCGTTGAAAGGCAGCTGTCCTGTTCACTCATTCTTGACTTCAGCGTAGACTCAGTACGTATTTCAAACCAATCGTGTCTCCGGTTACGGTCACATGACCGTAACCGTAGACATTTTTCAGCATTGTCGTTCTCTAAGCGGGGCATAAGGCAGAGCACGGCACCTGTCTGAAGACCATGGTTTGGTAGGCCAATCACATTGCATCCACTGCACTATCAACTTTCGGACGAACTCGCAAAAGATACAAGTGACAAATCATCTCCCTGTGTTCAATGTTGGGACGCCCCTTCAAGATTAGCCTTTTGTAAGCGCACCCCTATGCCGACCTTGAAAGGGCTCCTTCTCTCTATCTATCTCTCTCCTACCCCAAGCTGAAATCGTGTTAGAAGGTGCGGGCTCGTCGGACCAATCAAGCCCCTGCTTCTTAGCACATGGCTCCGCTCTCTGCTTGCGAATAACGGCAGGAGCGTAATCACGTGGTAAATGATTGACGGATGACGCAAAAGCGGTTCCCATTCCCTGAATGCCTCTTTGCCAGGGTCGGGCAGTATCACAATACAAATGTTTTGCGAGAGTATTTCGGTACTACATTTCGTTTCAGTATTTGGGTATCGCATTACATTTTTTCCCCTAGTAACTGTACTCCTGTATCGAAATACATTTGGAAAGTTTTTTTGTGTCTTGATGCACTCAGGATAACATGTATTTCATAACATTTCTTGAGCAATGCCCCCCCCCAAAAAAAACATACAAAAAACAAAAATAAAACAATGTTTGAACGCTTACTTTTTTCTTCTTTTTTTTTACTTCTGACGACACCAGGGTCAAGGAAATGTCGGGGGATTGTTACTGTGCTGACCAGTCGGAGCACCTTCTGCCGCAGGGCTTTATATTTCATGAGTCCTTCTTTGCTGGCATCCAATGCCCGCTGCTAACTGTCTCTTTTCCCTTATGGTGAATTCGGGTGGTCGCCTTTTTCCTCCAACTTTGATTGAGCAGAGCGCCCCCTCCTCGCCGCCAGAGCTACTCGGGATCCTTTTCAGCCAGTCACGACTGCTGGGTTCAGAGCGCTCTGACATTCTCAGACCAGTCACGGAAGTAAAACTTCTTAACATTAATAATGCATAAAAAAAGATTTTACAGCGTACGGTGGACGATTGAGCAAAATTTACGCTCGCAACGTGATGAAATAATGGCTATGACGTAAATTGTTTTACGCATTGGCATGTCAGAAAAAGAAAACAGCAGTATGCGAACTGATTTTTGCAGAATGAAATGAAAGCGAATGCTTGGAAAGAGTTGTAAACTATTTAAACTTGAGGAAGAAAACGAGAAGGGACGTTCTTTCTCGTTTTCTTCCTCAAGTTTAGTTATCCCTACAAACCCGCTCGTTCTGTCCTTAAGTTGTCAACTCACTGCGTTTTAGACATAGAACGCGCTGCGATAGCGGTCATGCGTACTGGAGATCAGACAAATATAATGTGGTTAATAAACCGCATTTCTCTTACGGCAAAATATCATGCAAGCTGGATATAGCACATAGCGCCGTGTGACACAAATCACAGTGAATTATATTTGGCTCTCTGTTTATTTTGCAACACAAACCTTCGAACGCACTTTTACCGAACCTGGGAATTTCTTCCAGCGACCGCGAAACCCGGTAAAATAGCGGCGAGCTCTGCGAGCTGTTTCTTCTTTGGTTAGGCTTAGCGGATTCACCGCCGTGAGATGAACGATCTCGTGAAAGCACTGGGAATACTTCACATGTCGGCTTTTCCTGTTACGGTCACAAACCAATGTCGTCCCGTCCCTTGTAATAGTCCCTTTCTCGATTCCCGGACACATAAAGGTTGTTCTACAAGCACGCTGGAGGAATATAGAAGGGTGAATATACTAGCGCTTTGTGTTGTTCGTTTCTTTTACTTGTCCGTTTTTTTTAGCGCTTTTGCCTCAAAAACATGGAGAAATATTCTCACCTGTAATTGCGTCCTCACCTTGAAGTTTTCCCGGTTGCAGTTGCTACCGTAACCAAAACCAGCCACCTCTAATACGAACGTCGATTGGCTATGACTTACCCCTTCTCTTTCTAAAAAGACTACTTGCAGTTTCGGTTCCGGCATCTTGGGTGGGGGCTCGTTTGCATTTATCTTGCTTTGCGTTTCATCCGATGTTGTTGTTTTTTTTAATACAATTTTAAGTGTAGTAAAACGAGCTAAAAGGAAGGATTGTCTTTGTCACTATTCTATTCGAACTTCGAGTTTTCGATGGGTTTTCTTTTGAGGTTTAAATGCTGTCTTTTCATCGTCCCAGAGGCATAACACTCGTAATAAAACCGGCGACTTTTTTTTTTTTACGCTTCCGCTGGCGTTGTTTAACAACCTTCTGATATAAGGGATTGTACTCGTCTATAATTAACTATTTCAGTGATTTTTTGTTTTCGCGATAAATATAAATTCAAAGCATTGGCAAGTGTGTAAAAATCACTTTTTTGTATCTAAAAAAATTATAATAGACAGAGGAGAACCCCAAATTTCTGGGATCTATTTGTTGTCATCAAAATAAGAGTGAAATGAATTTTCCTAAATATCATCCAAATTATATTATTTCTTCGACATTTTCTCATATAAGTACGCCGAAGAACGAATCATGAAGTTAAAAACCTGAACATAGAAGTCACGTTCTGCGTCTCTGAAGCTCAGTAATTTAGACGATTTATGTGGTAACACGCCCAATAGACACATCTTTGTGTTATTTTATTGAACTATATTTTGTTTACTTTAACCTGTTTAATCGTCCTCATTCCTCTATTTTTATTTTTTTATTTAGGTGTTCTTAAACAGCACGCTGTAGAAACGTCACCTTGAAATATTATGCTGCCCATCATACTGAGATGTGTCTAGTTTTCCAGGTAAATCAATTCGAGTTTGATTAATGTGGTAATATACAGTTCGGTTTTCAGAGACATTTTTCTTTGACAAGTTAATATTCCCATGTTCCGTTTAGAAGACGCGTTCAAGTTCAAAATTCGTGAATATGAATCTGTATTTCCACCCATCAACAGATCGAAGGGAGCGAGGCTTTATTTCTCTCAGAAACAAGGAAGCTGACATTTCAGCCATGGAAATCTATGCCCAGTCCAACACATCATGACTAGGGGAACTTGCATTACTCATATATTTTATGCATTACTCAAGCTATATATAGACACCAGGTGGCGGCTCTGATGTCACGCCGCTCCGGTGCCACTGCTGTCTGCAAAGCGCATGCGCAGACAATTTACCTCGAGCGAATCCTGGTTTTTGCGCGTGCGCACCCATATACCTGGTAAGGGCAAACGCGGGCATGTTTGTAAAGATGCACGTGGGTATATAGTGCATTTAGATGCGTGTCATCCTGGCAAGCTCTTATGCCCCTAAAACGCAGCATATACGTAATGTTGGCGTTCCGGGTTTCAAGTCCGTCTCCACTCGGTTCAACACGAAGTCCGACCAGACCCAACGTCTCGATCGTTGAGAGCCAATCAAGCAGAACCAAACGTGCATCGTCATGTCGTCTTTGTGCCTTTGCTCCTTCCGGCTAGACCAATCAAGCACAGAAAGAATCCCGACGCATTCCCTGTGCTTGTCCGATTCGTCTAGCCGGTGGAAGCAAAGGCACAAAGACGACGAGCGCCCTGGCTCTTTTATTGGCTTAATAGCGTCGCAGTGTTTGCCGCAGCCGGTATTAATTGGAAACTGCTTTCCGCTGTTTTCGACATCGCAGACTGGTATTTCTTTGTGACCCGAAGCTCAATGAGACTTAGCGGATTCGAAGAAAGGGCTTGTCCCCACTTCTCCACAACATGGGAACCCTCGCCCGCTACAGGAGGTGTGCACACTGCATCCTCACTCAAAGGAGGCAACAAAATGCAGCAATCGCTTTGAAACTCATATGGTGCTCCCGTAGTTTGTGCTGCCTGAAGAATTTCGTGCTAAAGGGCAACGCAAAGGTGACCTTTTTGCGCTGCCTTTCCTCCCGAAACTCAGAATATGCAGATATTACAAGATTCAAAGATAGTTCGAAAGATAGTTCGAGCAACCTTGGTAATCCCCCCGACGTTTCTACAGTAAAAATAAACAAGCGGTGTTGGGAAGTACTTTAATTCCAAGGTACTTAAAGTACAACTTTAAGTAGGTAGGTTCCGAAAACGTGTACTTTACCTGAAGTACATTCTCTGAGCGTGTACTTGTACTTTACTGAAGTACTTTTGTGGTACTTTCCGATGAAAGTACAACTCCCGACTTCAAAGTGCATATTTCCCGAATTTGAAAACAGAAAGCCGTATCGTTATGTGAAAACGCGCTCTTGTCTTTCGAGGCGCCCTCTGGTCATTTATCTGAGTGAAGTATATACTTAGATTGTGGAAACCTGCTGAACTTACAGAAAAAAGTGTTAGGAGAGAAAGGAGAAAAGACGTCCGTTCGCTGGACTAGCAACTATTTATTAACCCTCCTCTTCTTCTTCTACTGCTATGTACAACCAACTAGCTCAGCTCCTTCCCATTGCGAGTGAAGTATGAGTTGCGGCTATAAGACCGATACAAATAAGTGCCTTATAAGTTGATTGTGCTAAATAGTTCGTCAGTGAAAGTAAAACAACTACGCTGTGGTGACTTGGCTTTATCTGATATTTGTCGCTATTTCCGAAAAGAACTGACGCACCCCCAATTACCCCTGGAGCAATGCATATCAGTTAAGAAACAAACACTGCATAGGGGATGAGCGGGCATCATGAAAGATTGTGTTAGAAAGTACTTGCACTTTACTTTCAAAGGACATTGTATTTATAAAACTTTACTTCAAGTACATAGCAACTGGTGTACTTACTACTTTACTTCAAGTACATAACCTCTCATTTACTTTGTACATCAAGTTCTTTTTAGATGTACTTCACGCAACCCTGTACACAAGCAAACACTATCTGCAAAATCAAGCTCAGACAGTGCTAAACCTCAAAGTACAAATGATACATCAGCAGGGCATCATTGACCAGAAAATAATGTACAAAACAATTGGACACGCTGAA
This sequence comes from Ixodes ricinus, assembly GCA_037355805.1. Taxonomy (NCBI): domain Eukaryota; kingdom Metazoa; phylum Arthropoda; class Arachnida; order Ixodida; family Ixodidae; genus Ixodes; species Ixodes ricinus. Next base: position 17,395 of record JAZHYW010011686.1, read on the forward strand.
GCAGAACCAGCTATTAAACCATTTCTGTGAAAACACATGCGGCTTGATATTTGGCTAACAGAATTTCGCTAACGGATCAAAACCTGTGTAAGTCTTGTTACCATAAAAATATCAAAGTAACTTCAAAAGTAATCCGCTACTTTTTTGCGGTAGTTAGTAATTGACTTAATTACTTTCCATTTGAGTAACTTCTCCTCTGCTCAAATTTTGTTTTGAGACCTATACCCAGTAATTTCACTTAATTACTTTTTTTTCTTTTGTAACTTGTACATGTCTACTAGAAAACCGAGTTCGCTGGGCTGAACTCGCGAGCCAGAGTGAGGAAAAGTTCCGGTCATCCTCTTACCTTTTTCCATGAGCTTCCCCTATACTCCTTCGGTCCTCCTTTCTTCTGGGAGATTTCCATAGTAGTGATGTAATGTAGCAAATGAATGAACAACGTTGACCTGTGCTTGTCCATGGTGTTTAAGTTCTTTCGATTTTAACTATTCATGCTCAACTCGCTCGTTTTTACCAGGCTAGAATTACGTTGCCTCTATGCTATATCCCCCCTCCCTCCCCCCAACTCCATTTTTTTTTTCCTTTCCCTATGAGCACCGGGTACCCGCGGGCAGACGACGTTCAATTAAAATGCAGTTGTGAGTTTAGAAAATCTGCTCGTCTGTGTTTCTCGTTTGTTGTATGTTTATTATTTCCTGTTGCCGCTGCCGCTACCAACGCGCTTGTTAAGGATTTAGTCAAGTATACATATTTTACCTTTATTCGAAAAATGTCATAAGTGTGTTTTGACCCGTTTTTGTCCTAAGTGACAACAAATATGGAAGAGTAACAGTCACGGAAAGGCAGTGTTTAATAACTTTACATAAATATTTTTTCTACAGAAACCACGAGTGTGCGCTGCACGCATGTAGCTCCAGGCATGCCAAACTGAAATAAAAGCCATAAGACAATCAAAACATTTTAGCAATCAATAAATTTCCAGTAGGGCTTAATAAAATGCTTAAGGTATTGCAAACATTTTTTTTTACGTTTTCCTTTGAGAAATGTACGCACATTGGCTGCTGGAATGATCAACTAGTGAATATCTGAATAATCCTTGTCCAATGGACCCTCCCATAAATATTATTAAAAATAAAGTACTCGGAAATATGGAGAAACCAATCATCCAATTATTTATACGGCCATTGGCTTATTTTTGACAACGTCTATTCTCGCTGACATGCCAAAAAATAAGAAAAAAAAGTTTCGCGGATTATTTATGCGTTGCGCGAAGGTTTCAAACTCCAAAAGCATCGTTTCTTTTATTTTTTATAATAATAATAAGTTAACAATTTTATTATATTATTACCGCTAAGAAACAATGATTTTAGAGTTTGAAAACGTAAATACGTCTCGATGAAATAACGTACAGGTAATCCAAGGTGCAGCTACACATAAATATCTTAATTTGGCGCATGAAGAAAAAAAATGAGTAACGCTCCGTGAGGTGCCGGACTACTTTTTCTACGTTTCTCGAAGTGAGTACGAGTTTATGGTCACTGACGGCTTCAAGACCATAGAGCGTGGCTTAAGTTGTTCACGCTTTCTTGCTTCGTGATTGGTTCTTCGGCGTCCTTGTCGACAAATAAAGCAAACTGATTGGCTGAGGAGCGATAATGAGATGCACGAGACTCGGCACGTCCCGGGTCTCTTAAGTTGTCGGTGACCACAACGTGCTTTTATAAGAAACAAGCGACCAGGGTGTAAGATAGACAGGTGGGGAAACGAGAGCCAAATGAGCGACCGAATTGTGTCCCCCTCGGTTTTCTCTTTTTCTGTGGCGCCATCTATGTGGAGCACCGCGAACTCTCACTCCGGGTGGGCGACCGGTGGCGACCGGCTAAACTGACGGAGATGGTTTCTCGTGGATTTTCAATGGAGGACTGTCGTGCTCTCGGTTTATTTTGCGCACTCTCCCATAGAGTTCCATGCAAATCCGATTCCGAATTTTTTCCTCTCGCCGCAGCGCCATCTGTCGCAAATCGGGGGTACCCGCAAGCAGACGAGTACACAATCCGGTCACGGCGCTGCGGTAGGCTTCTATGGGCCGTTTCCCCACCTGTCTATCTTACACCCTGCGAGCGATCGACATTCATTCATTTTATGAAAGTCCTACGGTGTTTTGAGTAGCCGGTGTACTAATTATGTAGTTACGTTTTTGCTACGGATTGTTGTGCTGTTTTTTTCCAAATTTCTGGATGTATTTTTTTTCTGTGATGTCATTTCGTTGTTGTTTTGCGGAAAATTATGAAGGGGAAATGCAGAGCGCAAGTTTGTCTGCTTCTTGCAGAGGGGTTGCATTGATGTCAGAACAACGCCGTGCTCTGATTGGCTGATTGAAAAGAAATAGTGGGTAGACCTGAAGGCATCTAGCATTGAGGCCTACCCACTACCCTTTCCATCACAGCCAATCATAATTAGGCGTCATTCTGACGTCACCGCTACTCCTACGCAGGAAGCAGACGGCTTGCTCTGCCCATAGGTCCTCGTCAGACAGAGTTTATCATAGAATTTTTATAATATACGCTACATGCTCAACTGGCGCTAGTGTTTATATGAGACTTCCGGGATGCAAATTGAAGCAGACAGCAACCATGTGTCTACGTTTGTGGCGCTCCTGTGCGTTTCTATGGGAAAACGCGCGTGCATTTTGTCTCTTCGCTGGAAAATATCAGGAATCACATTTTGTTATTTCGAGCGTACCGAATAGTATCCAACGGTATTAACGATTCTAAGCAAGCGCCAGCATTCTAGTGGCGCTTATATATATATATATATATATATATATATATATATATATATATATATATATATATATATATATATATATATATGGGCGGTTTCATTTGGATTCAGGCAATGAGTGGCACTCGTAGTTTTTATTTTGCTTCAAAATTTTATATTTTGTGGAGACTTCCAAAAAGAACAATCCTTTTTATTTTAATGTCCTAACATGATTAGTTCTTGAGAACGAAAATCTCAAAGAAGCGGGAAAGAACTACGAGGTTTTGAAGATTGTCGTGTGTGGCGTTTTTGAATCACTGTCAATCTCAAAGTATTTAAAAGAGAGCGTTAATATTTTTAGTGCGATATATAGGCAAGTAGGTAACACGACATTATAACTGATATTTATTATTCATCGCTCCAATGTTTGTAAAAATCTCCAAACATGCCTCCTCGAACAACTGTGACCTAAATTGCGGATTTTATTTTGAGTCGAGTATGTTCAGTATCGCTTTGAAATGAATACCACGTGTAGAGCCTTTCACTGCCTTCCAAATTAAGCAAAGTTTGTGTTTTTATCATGTACGAGTACTGAGAAATAAATTATGAAACAGAGAGGGTTTTCACTTTTCGTTCAAATTCTTTTTCTCGCGTCGCGTTCTCTTTACACCCTTATTTTAGCCAGAACACATTCCGTTAGAGGTATTTGCCTTGGTTTTGAGTTTTAAGCCTCTAAATATGCTAAAAAAGAGCAAATGCCGATGGTGGGATTTGACGATTTTCGTGTGTGGCGTTTTTGAACCACTCTCAAACTCAAAGTATTCAAAAGAGAGCTTCTATATTTTTTATTGTGATATATATGCAAATCGGTAAAACGATATTTCAACTACCATTTATTATTCGTCGATCCAATCTATGTAAAAATCCTCAAACATGCCTCCGCGAACAACTGTGACCTAAACTGCGGATTTTTTTGTTAGTCGACTATGTTTAGTTTTGTTTTTAAAATAATACCACGTGTAGAACCTTTCATTGCCTTCCACATTATGTAAAGTTTGTGTCTTATTCAGGTACGAGTACTGAGAAATAAATTATGAAAGAGAGAAGGTTTTCACTTTTCGTTCAATTTTAGCACGCTGTATAAAAAATATTTTATTTTCTTTCTTTTTCTTTTTGTTTTGCGTTTTTTTACAGCCTTATTTTACCCAGAATACATTCCGTTAGAGGTATATGCACTGGTTTTGAGTTTTAAGCCTTTAAATATGCTGAAAAATGATTCGGTTTTGTTATCAACATGAATTTCTCATTAAAAATATAAAATTTCGCATTTAAAAATCTAGGTTTCCAATAGGAAGTGTATTTTACTCTAATGTTTTACAATATTATACTTTGATATTTCTAACGTAGTATAGATTATGTAGCGCATAGGGTTTAGGCTTCAGGCCCCTCCAATCATGGCACCGGCAGAAATTGTCTGAAAACCTGCTTTCGGCAGTTGCGATTTTATAGTGCTGGGACGTTTGGAATTACAAACTTGTTATTATACGCCTAACGACATTCATGTCTTTTATATGAGTATTTATTCAACGTCCCTTAGATTATTATAATAAAGAATAAAATATACAGCTATAACTCATAAACCCACCATCAGCATTTGCTCTTTTTTATCACATTTAGAGGCTTAAAACTCAAAACTACTGCATTAACCTCAAACAGAATGTATTCTGGCTAAAAAAAATGTGTAAAAAACGCAACGCAAAAAAAATTAAAACAATTTTTTTATGTTTTTTACAGCGTGCTGAAATTGAACAAAAAGTGAAAACCTTCTCTGTTTAATTATTTATTTCTCAGTACTCGTACGTGGTTAAGACACAAACTCTACATAATGTGGAAGGCAATGAAAGGTTCTACACGTAGTATATTTTTGAAAACAAAACTAAACATAGTAGACTAAAAAAAAAATCCGCAGTTTAGGTCACAGTTGTTCGCGGTGGCATGTTTGGGGATTTTACAAAGATTGGATCAACGAATATTAAATAGTAGCATGGAATGTCGTTTTACCGACTTGCATATATATCACAATAAAAAATATTGAAACTCTCTTTCGAATACTTTGAGATTGAGAGTGGTTCAGAAACGACACACACGAAAATCGTCAAATCCTACCATCGGCATTTGCTCCTTTTTAGCATATTTAGAGGCTTAAAACTCAAAACCACGGCAAATACCTCTAACGGAATGTATTTTGGCTAAAAGAAGGGTTTAGAAAGAACGTAACGCAAAAAAAAAAATTAAAAATGTTTTTTTTTTTGTACAGCGTGCTGAAGTTGAACGAAAAGTGAAAACCCTTTCTGTTTCATAATTTATTTCTCAGTACTCGTACATTATAAAAACGTCAAATTTTGATTAATTTGGAAGGCAATGAAAGGCTCTACACGTGGTATTAATTTCAAAGCGATACTAAACATACTCGACTCAAAATAAAATCCGCAATTTAGGTCACAGTTGTTCGAGGAGGCATGTTTGGGGATTTTTACAAACATTGATGCGACAAATAATAAATATCAGTTATAATGTCGTGTTACTTTCTTGCCTATATATCACACCAAAAAATATAGACGCTCTCTTTTGAATACTTTGAGATTGAGAGTGATTCAAAAACGCCACACACGACAATCATCAAAACCTCGTAGTTCTTTCCCGCTTCTTTGAGATTTTTTTCTCAGGAACTAATGATGTCAGGACATTAAAATAAAAAGGATTGTCCTTCTTAGGACATTCTCCACAAAATATAAAAGTTTGAAGCAAAATAAAAACTACGACTGCCACTCGTTGCCTGAATCCAAATGAAACCGCCCATATATATACATATATATTAGCGCCACTGGAATGCTGGCGAACATAGAACAAACTCTACATTCCTATATATATACATATATATATTTTTTTTCTTTTAATATGCCCGTCTTGTCAATACATGGAAATGGTCCCGTCGTGCGCCTTTACGAGCCGTTAAAACATTTTAAACGTAAAGTATAAAGTATGTGGGTTGTGAAAGGTGCTCCTTTAATTATTTCCTATGCCGGGCAGCTTTTATCGGCACTTCTTCTCTGACGTGCCTCCCTATTTCCAAAGACTTCAGAGTGCGGCTGTTGTTTTGAACGCAGAACAAGCATCTCCGCACATATTCATGTGCAGAAAGAATAAATCAGCACTTATTTATTGCAAATCAGACTATATTAAGTGGCTTTCAATTATTTTTATTCGTCTACATCCTCAGGGAGTTACTGATCAAGTGTTACTGAGTAGTTCTTGCCGTTACTCTTAGCTTTCCAGATGTCCTTCGTTCATTTGGCACGTATATCCTCCATGCTGAAATGCGCCGACGCCCTGTTCGCACTAACAGTGAACGAGAGTGCGCATTAATGCGTGTATGATGTTGTTTTAGCACTATGTTTAATGCCTCGAATTCGAAAAACGACATTACTGACTAAATATTTCGTCTGCGTGACTGGGAATCGTTCCAAACTACTAAGTACGTGCATATTATTCGCGATATTTGCTCTTGTAAATCGAACGGAGGAAGAAAATGCCCTCACTTTTCCCCATAGAAATGCCTTACCAGAAGTCAATTTTCGACTGGTTGCTGTCTACTTCGATTTACAACAGCACACTAGCGCCTGTTGAACCTCCAGCGTACATTTAATAACTATATGCAGCATATTTGCCTTCTGTCATGATAACCCTTTTTTTTTAAATAAGATATAAACAAACAATTACATTAAAATTTCAAATGGCCGAAATTTATTTATTGTGCCACCAGAGACCTGTTTATTGTGTGCATTGGCAGGGTATGGCTTCAATGTAGCTAAGTCGCCTAATTGCGAACTCCATAGGCGCCGACTACGGGAAGGGGGGGGGGGCGGCTCCGGGACCCGAGCTCCCCCTTCCCCCCCCCCCCGAGAATTTCCCGGGAGGGGCAGAGCTCCCTCTGGGAAATGCCGGGATCTCCCCCCGCTCCCCCCCCCTTCACACACACACACGCCTATTCTCACACACCCAGAGAGCTCCTCGGGAAAGCAAGTACAGGCTGCCCCGAAAAACAGTTTACCGCAAGAATAAAATATGCATCTTCGAACACTCATTCTCCATCCAAATGTAGCTCTAGAGCAAGGGTCTCAAACACGCGGCCCGCGGGCCATGCGGCCCGCGACTCGCTGGGACGCGGCCCGCAAGCAACCGGCTACGAGTACCGGTTCCCTTGTCTCGATCGCCGTTTCATCTTCGCTGAAAACGTAGCTCTGCTCTTTTAACGTATTCACATATGTTTTTACTTATTTGTGTTCATTTGCCCTCTGTTTCGCCTTATTCTTTGTTTTCCAGCTTTTTGAAATGTACAACACTTTCGCGAATAGGCTGCAAGCGCGAACTCTTTGTTGAAGGATGCATCTCGGCTGCGCGAACTCTCGATCAGCAGGAACAACTGCCAAAGATAAAGCTACGGAGCTCGGCATTCTCGCCTTCAAAAAAATGTCACCATTAAAAGACAAGTATTTTTTCGGAGCGTTGTAATAAAAAATCGTCAGGAAAGCAAGGACTGTCAAATTAACTGATTGCTTCTTAAAGACATGTCGAGCTTGGTTCATTCCCAGTTGAATTGAGCAACGGGAACAACAGTGCACTTGCTATATTGTTCTATTAAAATGCCTGCGCGTTGACGGGGCAGAGTAATTTTAATTTTTGTTTCCACATCAGGTCACGGACCAAAGTAGTCATGCAAACAAATCAAATCTAAAGATGCCACTGGCAGAATTGAGTTTACAAAAAACATAGGACACCGAGGTCTCTTCTCTTTTAAATCTTTTGACCCCCTCCCAACTAAATTTGGCCCTCGGCCTTTCCAGTGTGGGCTGTCTGGCCGCCACTCTCAAATGAGTTTGAGACCACTGAGGTTCGAACTAGAGGCAACCCTTATCTTATTCAAAAGTGAAAAGCTATTTTCTGACATTTGCGAGGGGAAAACGGCGGCCGATGGACCCCATTTTTCTATAAGGCCAGTTACCGAAAACGGGCCAAATGGGTGCCTTTTTCCCGTTCAAAATTTCCGAAAATCACTGAAACATTGGCATCTGGTTCGAACCTCCAGCACTACAATTTGGCGGAAAATGAGCGTTCGGTAATGCGATTGATTTTTGCGGTTAAAAACAAAACAAAAACAAGACCTGTAAATTTCTTTGGGGGGACACCCTACACACTCGCCTCATTATGTGCACCGTGGCGGGTGCATGCATGCGCATATCGCCAGGTGTCGGCCATGAGTCAGAGCAATTAACGTATATGGTTTGCTTGTGGAGCATATATACAGGGTGTTTCTTTTTATTCTTACAGATTTGTTTAAAGAAAGCCATGAAAGGTACACTTATGCGGTTTGTGCGAGTGAGTTATACGCCCAGGAGGACATTATATGGGTGGCTAATCTTTGCGATAGGTCGGCTAATTGATTAAAATTCATCTATTAATTTTTTAATTAGTGAAAATAGACATATGGTTTCAATTAGAAACTTGCTGAGCGTTATCAAAAACCACTAAATCAGTCATTTTCAGAAAGACGTTCAGCGCGTGAGAGCGTAGTAGTGCATTAAAGTTACCACTCGTGGAGCACGTACAAGGCTAGCGGTTGCGGAAAGGCGCCCGCGCGAGTTTTCCGTCTCTTATCTAGCCCCAGCCTTGTACCTGCTCCACGAGTGGTAACTTAAGCGCACTGTTGCGCTTTTCACGCGCACAAAGTCTTTCTAAAAATTACTAATTTAGGGGTTTCGGACGACGCCCAGCAAATTTCTAATTGGAACCATATGACTATTTTCACTAACTAAAAGTTAATTAACGAATTCTAATTAATTAGCCGACTTATCGCGAAGATTAGCCACCCCCATAATGTCCCCCTAAGCGTATACCTCACCTCGCACAAACCGCATAAGTGCAGCTTTCATGGCTTTTTTTAAACAGATCTGTAAGAATAAAAAAAAACACCCGGTATATGCTCTGTAAGCAGAGCCTTTACAGTTACTTTAAGAGCAACGACAAAAATGAACTGCAAGCACTCCGCAAACATTAGTATAGACATATCGGGAAACTTAATTCAAGACGAAAAACAAAAATAGCAATAAAAAAAAGCTTCCAGACGGCGGAAAGTACCTAGGAATAGACTCCCCCCCCCCCCACACACACCCACACACACCCCAGGAAATTGAAAACTTCCGAACTATGGCAAACTCCACTGGGCGTCATGCAGCCAGATGACGTCAGCTGTTTGCTTGCTGACGGCGCGAGTGCAGTTTTCAATGGTGGAAGAAAACTTCCCAGAGTTCACCTTCTACTATCGCGCCATCTGTGTAAGTTCGATGTTGACCGCGAAAGCGACAGGGTGCAGCAGCTCTGAGGTTTCATGCCGTATATAATGCTCAGGCCCATGAATCATAAATGTATTTGGGGCCTTCTGCGGGAATAATCTGCTATTTTCTTTGGAGGACTTACAAAACCCACGATGCTTGCCAGGGCTTACGAAGCGACGGTAATGTTTTGTTGAAAATGTTACACCCTTTTCCTGGTCATATTGACAGTTTTGGCTGTACGCTCTATTTGCGCTCTGTTACAGATATGTTCTGGTAATGTGTATACTAAGAACAAATTCAAGATACGTCGTTCGAACCCATGACAGAAATCCAAACCAGGTTTTCCTGTTCGAAAGCTAATCGAACGCTGCGTGATACTGCCGTCGCGCGATTTCCAGCTGTCGAATCGTAGCCAGTCATTTCGCTTCTTAGCAAGAATTGTCACTTCCAAACAAGCTAACTTCGGACAACCAGAAAAGCATACTTTTGCGATGACGACACGCGAATTGACTTCCATTTGTCGCATTTTTAGAGGGGGAAACGCTCTTCGCTCAGAAATATCTCGCTTAATCGCCGTTCATCAAGCTGGAGGGGGTGCCAAATTTAAATGGAGAACGTACCCCTAACTCGTGGCACTTGTGTCGCGGCGGTGGACGAACAACCCACACCTCATGGTTTTCCTATCGTGAAGACGGCCTGACAGCGATATCAGAACCGTAACCCCTTTTTCTGAATAGAGGCCACCATATGGAACTTTAAGCAAGCCTGTAAATTTTTCGGTGCGCCGCCGTGCATCACCTGTGCCAACGCTTGCCGTGCGCGCTGCCAATGAAAGTCGCTCAGTGCGCCTTCCCTGGTGGCGTGCGGCTGAATGGAGGATGCGATAGCAATTCGGTGCGCACCGAGTGCACACCTGTGGACCAATTGGAAGACGCTATAGGGTCATTCCATGTCAAACGTCCCAGACGTTGCGCTCGACCCCTTCCGATTTCTAAAAAAAAATATGCATGGCCTTTTGCCGCAATGTTTGTAGCCATGCCCTGAAAAATTTCTGTCGAAAAAAAGTTTTTGATCACGTGAGCGCGGTTTTAACTTCTAAAAACAGCGTGAAACTATGCATCACTCAATAATTGATGAAAAATCAGCTTTCTGGTGAAACACCCAACAATATTTTCTCTTAAGTTTGCACGGCTTTCGACTTACAATGTGGTTGGGCTTGTAAAGATTTGTTTAATTTAAATATTTTTTTTAAAAACTAGAAAACTTGAAAATTTTGCCATTTTTGTTATTTTATTAAAAATATCTAATTGCTCCGGGACCTAATAAATCTATTAGGTCCCGGGAGCAATTAGATATTTTTTAATAAAATAGTAAAAACGTTGAAATTTTTAAAACTTCTTTAGTTTTTTTTTAAATATTTAAATTAAACAAAACTTTACAAGCCCAACCACATTGTAAGCCGAAAGCCGTGCAAATTTAAGAAAAAATAGTGTTAGGTGTTTCACTAAAAAGCTGATTTTTCATCAATTATTGAGTGATGCCTAGTTTCACGCTGTTTTTAAAAGTTAAAACCACGCTCACGTCATCAAAACTATTTTTTCGCCAAAAATATTTTAGGGCATGGCTACGGACATTGCGGCAAAAGGCCATGAATTTTTTTTTTTAGAAATCGGAAGGGGTCGAGCGCAACGTCTGGGACGTTTGACATGGAATGACCCGTATAATTTTTTTTAACTCATTAGACTGCATTATGTTGCCTTTTTTTCAGTGCAGCCGTCAGTTTTGGACGAGTGATATTTTGTACAAAAGTCTGGTGTGTGCGTTGGGTCGACAGTTGCCCCTGTTTTGTGTAAAATTTTTTGGCATCACTGGACCGGCAAATTTCAGATAGGCTTGCAGATTTTCATGTGTTAAAGACGTATAGATACGTAGATGACTATTTTTTTAATTTTAGATTCAGACTCGTTTTTGGAGGAAACGGTTAAAAGATTGTCGAATTGTTTAGGGAGGTGTCAGGCGGACTTAATTTTACCTGGGAATTGCCTGTGAATAACTGCATTCAGTTTTTAGACATTTTGATCCTTTTTTCTGAAGAACATGTCTGTTGGCAGTATTATCCACGCACTAAGAAAAGTCTGGTTTTGTTTGAAAGTGCTCACTCTAAACTGGTAAAGAGGGGTATAGCTTTGACATGTCTGAGTGCGGCTCTGGAAAAAAGTTGCAATCACCAGATGAAAGTGAGTTTTGAACAACAATCAAAAAGGTTAACAGACGCGGGATACCCCTAACCTAATCTCTAGTTGTTGTGAGAGCCTTCTTCAAAAGCAAAAAAGAAGTAAAAAAGGCAGCGAGGCAAGTAAAGAAAGGAAAAGAGTGCAAGTCATTCCGTATATGCATACAGTGTCGCATAATCTAAAAAAGGTAGCAGGTAGATACGACATCAACGTGGTTTTTTCTGCACCGTGTAAACTTGCCAGGATATGTCCGATGTTGACAAGGCAGAAAAAAGCACCGTGCTCCAAGAAACACGCGGTGCAATATACTGCGTGCGTCACCAATGTGGTGTACGAGATTCCGTTTAGTTGTGGCAGAGTCTACATTGGGCAGACTGGGCGCTGCTTCAACGATAGAGCACGTGAACATAATTTGTGTGTGCGCAACAACGCAGGGGGCCATCTCGCTGACCATTGTAGACGATGTGGCTGTAAACCTGACCTGACTGGCACAAAGTTTCTAAGAAAGGCAAAGCAAAAAACGGAAAGAGAAATTATAGAGGCATTCTACATAAAAAAGAAAGAAAACAATTGCGTCAGCGCTCCGTCTTTGTATTTGCTTCAGAGTGAGATGCTGTTTCTGGAAGGTTGGCTGTGATTGTGGCGATTGAATCAGATGTGGTTTGGGCAATGTGTATATATAGATGACAATGGTCTTAATAAAAAACCAGTTGAGAGTGAAGCGCCTGTCCTGTCGTCCGTGTTTCTTTATTGTCCTCGTTTATTCGCGCTTTTTAACCTTTTATTCAGTAATGGACCAACTAGCCCAAACCCAAGTTTTAATGCAACAAAAAGTTGTTCACGACTGCATTAGTCATAAGGGATTCCGAAATAAATGCAAGGCTACTCAAATTGCTAAAACCGTCTGATCAAGTTAGACAACCAATCTCATTGTGAGCTTGGAGTGTTTGTAAAAAAACTTAAAAGGCCGTGTGGCACATCCGTCGCGTCGCTAAACCAACACAAGAGACAGCGCTGATGAGACCCTGGCTTGAACGTAACTTTGTCCGAATCAGTGCGGAATCACTAATGCATGACGAGATCAGCACTGCACCAGAGAGGTCAGCACCATCTCCAGCGTTGACAAAAAGCGCCGAGGAGCTTTGTGGTGTATACGTGTGAACAGGCCCAAAACGCGCAAAAAAGTATTACAGTGCGCTTTAGCAATAGGCAGCGATCTATCCGGTTTAAAGTTCTCAAATACCTCGTAATGCATCTTGAATTAATACCCCGGTCAGGCGGGGACGTTGAGAGGCCTACAAAACGAATTCCTTTAAAGGGTCGGCGAGCCAGTGGTCGCCGATAAACTCGAGATCGCGAGCTGATTCGCCGATTCTTTAAAGGAGTTTGTTCTGAAATCCTTCAACGTGCCCTGTCTGATCGGGGTATTTAATCACCCCTGTTAGACCACTTACCTATACGAGTACTCTTTTAGCCATGATAACCATGTCCGGAGTCCGTAGCCACCGATCCCGTGACCTCCAAAGCCGCCTCCGTAACCGCCGCCGTAGCCACCGCCGTAGCCGCCACCGTAGCCACCACCGTAGCCACCACCGTAGCCCCCATGACCTCCTCCGTATCCAAGGCCACCACCGTATCCACCATGTCCCCCGTATCCACCAACAAAGAAGTGCGGCGCGGCCTTCTGATTGTCGTAGTGGTAGCTGATGGCAGAACTGAAGCCGCCATGGCCGCCACCATAGCCACCACCGTAGCCACCGCCGTGGCCTCCACCGTAGCCTCCTCCGTATCCTCCAAGGAAGCCAGCTGACGCCAGTGCCACGAGGGCTGGAAGAACTGCTGTGAAAAGCTGCAGGAAGAAAGTAGAGGTTAGCACTGGGTGCATCGTTGGATGATTAAAAATGAATGAGCTTAATTGATATTTTGCGTCCTTTTCTAGACCCATCGAAGAGGTTTTACTTGCGAAAAACGTAACCGGGCGCGCACACCGACCCTTTTCATGCAATGTCTTCCGAATATCTTTTTTAGATATGAAATACAATTATTTATTAATCGTTAAGCACGTTTTGCCATTTAAGTGCCTAAATTCTGGTGAAGGGCTTAAATGTGCAGTAAGAGGTGCTTTGGTCGTCAAAAATATATATATTTTTGTTTTCTTTCTTTTCTTACAAAACCTATTGCGTTACCCAGATGGAAAAATGTGAATGCATAGGGTCGAAGGAGGTAGGCGTACAACCCTTATCACCTGTGAACCTTTCGTGGTTGTGTGTATAATTTTTTATCAAATAAAGCTTGACATAATTACAGGTTATATTCACCGTTCTGTCTAACTATTTACCCAATTACAAAGTTTGGGCTACACAAAAAAGATTACTCCTTTACACCTGCAATTATCTACTTTTTTACTAATTTATATTATCATTTTGGCATAGATGTTATACTTCATTAAAACATTGAAAACGTAGACATATGTGACCAAGATCAGGGTTAGTCTTAAAGCATTGATCGCCCTACAGGTTCTTGATTTTAAGCACTATAGGGTTCGAAATTTCACAATACGCGATAATGGTTCGTGTACTCACAAGAGTCCTCATGGTAACGTCGTTGAAATCCGAAGCACGCAACTCCAAAAGCAACCGAATCCAAAGTTGCTTGCTCTCGATCTGACCCAGTTGCAATCGGAAACGGCGCCTTTTTATGCCAGAACCGCCATCCAGGCAAATTCTCCTCCATCCCGTAGCGCCCGGCCCCTCCCCCAACGCGAGATCAGACAACCACCACAAGAACAATAGCAAAACGTAAAAACTAAAAAAAACACCTTACTTCCCTGCTCAAGCTTCGCGATCTCAAGAAAAAAGGAAATCGTCCAGGCCAACTCTCACGATTTTAATCTGACCATCCCCCTCCCCCTCCCCAGCTTTCTTTACTTCCGAGTAGTCCCGTACGAAAATGTCAGATATGGCCCTGATATATTTTATATACGGGCAGATATGATAATATAAGTAGTCAGATAGGGAATATATGGGAGCAAATACGCCCCGATATCGCCATATAGGCGGGCTAATACTGCCAGATGCGGCCGTATAAGTGCGTAAATACGGCCTTATTTCGCGATATACGCGTGCAAATATTGCCCCTGATAATGATATATGGGCCCGTTTCGGTCGTGCAAGCAATAAGTCATATGTACTCGCCAAGACAAGTTGATTGATCTATATTGCATGAGTCTCAAATAATTGGTTAATTATTGTTAACATCGTTAAAGTGAAGTTATTCCAGGTATTTGGACCAATTAACCAATTGCACATTTTGAAGATTGAAAGACAAATGAAATTTGGCTGTATGTTTGACGTACGTGACATTATGACGAAGTGCATAAGATCGGAAATCGAGTTAATCAAATAATGGATTTGAGATCGCAGCTCATAGGCGCCCGTTTCCGAGTTAAGCGGTGTCGGCGTCGCCATCAAGTAACCACCCCGCTAAATTTAGCGAGAAATTGAATTGGTACTTATATCACTTGACGTCAATTTCCCGCTAAATCTAGCAGTGAAACTAATTTTGTTCGTGTTTCCCCGCTAAATTGAGCGGGGAAACACGAACCGTTAGCTTACTGAAGATGCAAGACGCTACTTCGTCGTCCCGAATCCTTTTTCCTTCGAACGCCTGCGAAGCCGTTGCGCCCTACGCAGCATCTTTCAAAAACCTTTCGCGCAGCATCGTAACCGCTTGCGAGCGTCTGCGATTCATCGTGTGTTGAAAGTGGTGTCTTTTATGTGCAACTCTTTCGTAAAAATATTTGAAATTTAAAAACGCGAACCTAAGAGTGTACTCATAATTTTAAATTTATTGGTAAAAAATATATATATACACATTTATTTATTTATTTATTTATTTGTGGACATCGTGCGCAAAAAAATAAATAGTCGCGCTTATTTCTTCATTTTAAATTATGATCTGGGTTATACGGCGTAAAACATAGTATCTTCAAACTCGCATCATTTTCGGTCACTTTCGAGCTAGACAGTTTGGAAGTTCAGAAGTTGGACGTCAGAGAGCTCTATGTTCACTCGGTATTGACAGCAGGGTAGACGCTATGCATGTTTTGGGCCAATCGTGTGTCCGGTTAGGGTCACGTGACTACAGTCTAGAAGCTGGTGATGAAGCAGAACACAGCACCTGCCTGAAGCCCAAGGCCACACGTAGCATTCACTGCACTATCAGCCTTGGGTACAAGTGACAAATCCGCACGTTGATTCCCCATAAGATAAGTCCTTTGTTTGTGCACTCCCGTTTTGGCCTGTCCTTCTCTCCTTTTCTCTCTCTCCCTAAGCTGAAAGCGTGACAGAATGTGCGTGGTCACGTGGTTTTACGGATGCGGATCCATGCAGTTAGGTGTGGTCTGCGCCCGCGCGGCTGCTGCGAATTTCTGCTTCTGCAAGCGATTTCAAAGAAGCCCAAGAATTTTTTGTGAGGCGTTCAGTGCTCGTTTCTAAAAGTGACAGGTTGTGCTACATCGTGTTGATTGTTCACGGACACCTTCCTTCTCGTTTTTGTGTTTGAGTGGTGATTCCGTCGTGGCCGTGTCGACATCTATCTGGGATTACCTTTCAAGTCCCGTCTCGTCAACGTAAGTGCGCTGCAACCTACTTCGCGACAATAGATCGTTTTCCTAAAGGTACTCTTCTAGATTATTTCTAGAATTAGGCCGTGTCTATCTCCTGGCAGCCGGGAGAATAATTGTGCAGAATGTTTCGGCATTGGTGCGATTGCGCTACAAGCAGAAAGTTACGATATGCCACCGACAAAGTTTTGACGTGTCGCCAAGAAGGACAACAACAAAGAATCTTAATTGCGCGTTCTAAAATTTGACGCGCGGCTTTACGAGTCGCTTGTAAAAAGATTGTTACGATTTTGCGAAATACTGGTAAACAACGCTAGGTTACCGTCATAATCTAAACCCTGAGATAAGGATAAATCAAATAACGCACAACTCTCATTGACTCAGGGTTTCATATTATGATGTTTCCTAACCGGCTTGCCTACATACCTTTGCTCCTTGCAAAGGTTACCGTCTCGCAGACGGCACAAACCGATCCCCTGACGGCCGGGCTCGCGGCGCGACAATCGCTCGAAGCGGGGAAACGGCGTTATGTAACGAAAGACAAAGGACATCTACACCACGAATGGGCAAAAGCCGATGCATAGGCGTGCGCGAACGTAAACAACGGTAGAAAAGTGGAGTTGCTCGCCGCTATGAGATGCGTGCCGCAAACTCGGTAATCCGCGGGCGTATCCCTCTCCTGCCGCTCATACTTTCTCTAACTTGAGGGACACTGTCTCGCGGTTCATGCCGACGAAACGATCGGACGATCGTCGCTACAGCCGAGCGCGGCACAGTTTACCATTGCTCTCGCTATGCAGGGTCGAAGAGTCAACCACCAGCATGGTGGATACCGGTGTTCGATGTCATGATGTGACGTACGTGCAATGCCTAAATACCGGGTGTTATTTTTTTTATTCTTGCAGATTTGTTTTAAAAGAAGCCGTGAAAACTACACTTATGCGGTTTGTGCGAGTGAGTTATACGCCCAGGGGGACAATCGTAGTTTTCTAATCTTTGCGATAAGTCGGCTAATTAATTAAAATTTTTAGAAAGACTTTGAGCGCGTGTGAAGCGCAGTAGTGCGCTGAAGTTACCACTCGTGGACCAGGTACAAGGCTGTGGCTAGATAAGAGACGGAAAAATTGCGCGGGCGCCTGACTGACACCACTAGCTTTGTACCTGCTCCACGAGTGGTAACTTTCTCATGCGCCAGAGTCTTTCTGAAAATGACTGATTTAGGGATTTTGGACGACGTTCAGCAAGTTTCTAATTGGAACCATATGTCTATTTTCACTAATTTAAAAAACAAGTGGTGAATTTCAAATCATTAGCCGACTTATTGCAAAGATTAGCCACCCACATAATGTCCCCCTGGGCGTATAACTCACTCGCACAAACCGCATAAGTGTAGGTTTCATAGCTTTTTAAAAACAAATCTACAAGAATAAAAAAAAAACCTGTATATCAAGGTTATCAGGGTCTTGATATCTCCATAACAAGACCCTGATACGGTTATATAAAAAATTGGGCAGATCTGGCTTAATAAGGCTTATATAAACTGATTTACTTGATATAGCCAGATCTGCCCAATTTTTTATATAACCGTATTTATTTTTTTTATATAAGTTCAGATATGCCATTTTCGTAAGGGTTGCAGCCTCAACTCTGTCTTCAAGAATTAAGCCGCCGCGCACCCGCTAGTTCGCCATACTCTCCCAATACCCCTCTCTCTCTCTCTTTTCTTTCATTTCCTCGTGACTAGCCGCCATCTTTGTTCCTTCGGAAACAATTACGTACCGTGGCCTGCTTCGAGGTTTGCACCGGAGCCACCGCCTACACTCGTTCGTGAGCACGCGAATAACTTTCCATTCTGTTCTATAGGGTGTGTTGCCTGCCGCCATCTTTGTAATGCGCTGTTTCTTTTATGAAGTATGGGTTTCATTCGGAGGCAGCTCTCTGGCCGGTGCATGGTTCGTGACGCGTTGACGTGCGAGCTTTACAGTGTCGCTTTCAAGGTGAATCTCGTTTGCCGGACGAATTCAAGGCAAACAAAGGGCGTGCCATATATTTTCCCCGTTCGCGCGTTGTTGTTTTGGTGTTCGTGTACTTAGAACGAGTTCGGACAGTTTTGGTTTTAGATCAAGAAATAATAGAACCGTGTATTGAAAAAAGTGAACCACTCTGGTGTGCGTAATAAAGGGGGTAGCGTAACCGCGAAAGTGTGAGTACCTGATTGTATGTGGTGCAAATGTTTACATGTAATTGTTTGCTCGTGTTTATGTAGAGTGTACGAGGAACTTATTTCGGTCTTATACAAAGAATTATTCACGAAATTCAAACATAACGCTGGGAACGTGTAAACGTTTTGCATTTTGCTTGTTGCAAGGCACAAACAACCTTATGAATACATCCTCTTAAGAAACTATCGTGGTTTATTGTATTTTTTTAAGATATATTTTCCTAGATGTGCAGTTCATTGCTCTATTAATACTATCGTACAGAAGTATTTTTCAGCTGCAAGCAGGTACGTCTTTTAAAGTGGCGTGGACTGCATTCCAAAGTATTCTACTCGAGACGGTGTGCTCCCACAAGGCCGGTCGTCTTTGACTTTAGAGAATTCGAGTGTGGAGGAACCAGACATGAACAAGTGTGTTAGTTAACATGCCACTAGACCTAAAATAAAAAAACACTTTTCAGGAAAAAATACGTGTATCTGTTCCTTATTATTTATTTTGACTAGTCTCTATAATTAGAGTTTAACCAACTGCATGTTTTTGTATTGTTTTATATGAGATCAGTCAGTGCCGCTCTTAAAGGAACACTAAGCTCCTTAAAACCTTAGTTATGGGCCTGGGCCTGGACTGGAAGGTCTGTAACAGAACAAACTTTCAAAAAACAAATTTTCTTTATAGTATTTACATTCCGAGACACCTTTTAATTTAAGAACGATTCTAATATTTCAGCTCATTGACCCGAAACTGAAGCGTGTGTCAGAATCACTGCAAGAAACACTGATCTGCGAAGAAAAAAAAATATCTTAAGAATCTATATTGTAGACTTATGTCACAAAAAAAAAAAGTGCCTCCTAACAAAATGTCTTAAAGTTTACGTGATACCATCAGTCCCGGCCGGAATAAAACCACCCACTCTCTTCAATAAGATCAACAAGACTTCTTGTCAGGTCAGACATGTTATCAGTGCATTAGAGCCATGTGCAGAATTATCGGAAACAACTTCTGTGTCTGTCGCCCCCCCCTCTTTTCTTTTCTTTTGCTCCTTTGTCTTGTGTTTGCGAGTTGCTAAAAGTCGCGCTATTTTATTCGTTCGTGTTATAACTGATCCGGTTGGCAGCAATGGCTATGCTGTAAGGAATGCCCTACTTCTACACTTCGGTAAAGCACGCAGGTCTGATGAAAAAATGTGCGGCATGTGACTGCCAAATGATAAAATCAAGATAAAGATTTGACCGCCAAAAAAGAAAAAGTTATATATGTCACGAAGATAATGCAACTAATGCATAGGTGCAAGCGAGCTGGACAAGAATAATGATAATAACCCCTGGAGAAGGGGAACAAGGGGGACGAAGGAGATTGAAGAGGTCCCTTGTTCGACACCAGGACCAGGCGGATTTTTTCAGTCGCGCACCAGTCACCTTGCTGTGTTTGCGAAATTCGTGTTTGTCCTTTGTCCCCTTAGTTCTTCTTCCAGGGATACTTATCGTTATTTGCGTTGTTTGACTGAATGTGCCATTCAATTTGCATAGCGTCTGAACTTTGTTTAACCTATTGGGGCAGATCGTTATCTCAGCCACGTGCGCCACTGAGCAGTTGTGTTTTTTTTAATAAGCTTTGTTGGCTCTTTAATAACTCGAAACGTAGACCCTCTGTCATTTGTAGTGTATCTACTCACTGACAGATTAAAAAAACACTAGAATGAAGAAATTTAAAAAAAAAAGACACGTGTATTAAAAACGAACTACCGCAAATATATATACATATATATATATATATATATATATATATATATATATATATATATATATATATATATATATATATATATATAATTATTTTTGTTTTCTGTACGAGGCTACATTTTTTTTTAAGTTTTATTTGCGCTACAGGAGATGACCATGATGACCGTTAAGCACCACCCCGTGTTTACAAAGTGCATACATCCCACTTTCGCTGGGGAGATGATTGACGTGTGAAATGTTGGTTGTAAATTTGTATCTCTGTGCCGAAATGGTGTTTTAATCGACTATTTTCTTATGGTTGAGAAACAAATAACCTATATAGAGTTATTAATAACGAGAAACCATTAACTTGTGAATGGAGCGAAGCCGGCGTTATCTGTGACCGCCTGTAGCAACAAAAAAAACGGCACCTAAATTTTACCCGGGCTGAGCGAAATGGCACTTGAATTCCTATTGGCCGAAAGCACAGCAACGCAGATACTTCGATCGTCACGGAAGCCGGCGGGGCGCCCAGAGGTCAAAGCGGACGACCATCAGAAATGAAACACAAAGAAAAGCACAGCAACGCGGATGCATCGTCACAGAAGCCGTGGAGCCGGCGGGGGTGCCGCGCCTGCGCAGTGGGGGAGCGTCATGTCAGCGCCGGAGCGCCATATGAAAAAGGAACACGTGGCACGCTGCTTGCAGGAATGCGCTGGGTGTAGGAATGATTTTGCATTCCTACAAGTAAATAGTCTTTAGTGTCGTTTGCAAAGATATCCCGAGCCTTTCTCTTTCAGTTTTAAACGTTAACAAACATGGCTGTCGGCGCTTACGGTGCTCTCAAGAGCCTAGCTCGTGGACCTCGTTTATTCTTATGTGTGCAAGCCGTTCAGCGTTCACCAAGCTATTTAGAAGATCTCAACCGACCTAGTTTTCAGCTAACAACTGTCTCATGTACGTGCATTCGGAAGCGCTGTGTGGGTGCTTGTTTTCGTAGCGGGACTGGCCTAGGCCTAGCGTCCCACGTCGAAAATGTTGCTCGATCTCGCTTGATTTTTTCGTTTACGCGTGTTCATTCCGAATAATGATGTTGGTTTTCGTAAATGCGGCCCCGCTCCTCTGTGAATTGAGGGACATTCATGATGGGGACCATGTTTTCAATACCGAGAAGATGTCACTCTAAAAGGAAGCCCGTGCGTCTGCTTTCCCGCACAATACACGAAGAGCCAATCACCGTAACTCGCCGAGGCAGCTCGGCGAGTTAGGATGCAAAACATACGCTTAGACCAAAAAAACGCCGTATGAGTTGTGATATTAAGCAATGCAAGCGTGACGTTTTGCACTACTTATGTCACAACTCAGAGTCCGTTTTTTTTTTTAGTCTAAGCGTATATTTCAGCATCGTCACTCGCTGAGCTGCCTCTGTAAGTTGCGGTAATTGGCTCTCCGAGTGTTGTGCGGGAAAGTAGGTTCACGTTTTGTTTTTTTTTAGAGTGTACCTGCACAGGTAAGAACTTGGGAGCCAATGGGCTGGAGGCAATCGGGCGTTCGGATCGCATCAAGCAAGTCCAGGTATGTTACCGTCATGTTCGCTTCTAAAAGCAAGTGGCTCTCAAGTTTGCAGTGTTACAAAGCGAATATTTTTACGTCGCTTTTTAATTTTACGTCATAACACTCACCTTGCTCGCAGATGGCATTTGGAAATAGCAAGAACAGTAAAGCGTGAAGGTCTGCATAATTATTATTTTGATTTATTTTTTAGTTCTCTTGGTCGCTTATTACCGCACATCCGTATACGCTGGCATGCGCTTGTATTTGACCGCAGCTCGTGCATGATGGAACGTTCGAACGCCGCGCCGCTTTCATGATGAGCGTTGCAGAATTTTTAGACTAAAGCGGACGCTGGCGTGAATCTTTCGTGTCCGAGCCTCACAGGCATTGCAGGCGACGATAGACGGCGGTGAAATAGCAGACGATGCCGGAGGCTGCCGAGCGTCTGCTCGCACAACTAGCAGGCGGTGTCAGACGGCAGACTAGACGCGCCGGATGTCACGAAAGGAGACCCCG
>JAZHYW010011688.1:0-128123 GCA_037355805.1 Ixodes ricinus
TTTGAACCTCCTCTATATATTGTTCTAAGCGCGGATGCCGAATATTTCAGCTCCCTGAAGTCATGTTGCGTTGTGATCAATTGCGGCAGCCAGAGTAATCGGCGACATGAAAGCTAATAGGCTAGTGCTAGAATGTAATGCCTATCGTTCTTTATTCAGAGTTTAAAGAGAGGGATTCGGCGCTTGAAAACTCGGCTCCTCGACGTCTAAATTGACTGCGGCTTCAAACGGCAAAAGACAGAGTAATAATGGGCTTACGCGACCCAAATGCATCCACGATCATACTTGGGGGTTTCTGTCGTTCATAGAGTCACAGTGATTCCAAGTTTCGAGGGAAACCAAAAACGACATTAATGGAGAGTGGTTTACGGGCAAACAAATAGGGCAAATGGCGCAAAGTGTTCATAAGTGTGATCTCACATTATGTACCAGAAGCAAAACGGTGTTTATACGAATCCTCACATTAATGAAAATAAGTTGCACAGAATGCGTCATCGCTTTTGGCAGATTGCAAGAAAGTGAAGGCCTTGGTTCTATCTGTTGCACGGAATTTACCCCTAAGCTAGGCTCGCACAGAAACCTTACTACGTGAAGCATCTGAAGATTCTTCTAGCTTTTAATGCGATGGCATTGTTAAGCTACTACTCAAGACTTTCAGCTATATGGGTATCCTCTTTCCTAGCCAAAGAAATGTGTTGACGTCACGACCTATGCACCAATTCAGGTTCCCCGCTAAATTTGGCGGGAAAATCGATACGTTTCACCATGTCGCGGGACCTACAGAAACATCCACGTTTCCCCTAAATTTAGCGGTAAAATTTTCGTCGCGACCTATGCACCATTTTTGTTTCCTCGCTAAGTTTGGCGGGATAATTGTAATCACGACCAATGCACCAATTCAGTTTCCACGCTAAATTTGATAAAAAAATGACGTCACAAGAAACTTTACACCCCCCCCCTTCCCGGGCTGAAAAGTAAATGCGCACTAGATCTTGGTCGCCGAGACCGAACACCTGCCCGTGTGTGCACCGATGAAAGCTTTCGCATTCAAACATAATCACCGTTGTGGTTTTTACTTTTTTTTCAGTAAGATCATATGAAAGATGCCTCCTCTCTAAGAGAAGCATTTAATCTCAAGTCATAAATTTCAAAAACTTTTGTTTTTTTAAATTGACTTTCGTGGTTTTTATGATGAATGTGTATTTTACTTGTATGACATTCAGGAGCCTATTTTTAAGACTGAAAAACAAAGGTGAATAGTGCACTGTCAACCTCATTCTTCCAGCTGTCTTGGTTTTGAAATTAATTCCCAATTTGTTTGTGTAGTACGTTCTTGATACTCTTATATATTTGTTTTGACATGTGAAAGAAGCAGTAAAGACGGGAGCATCAAGCTGTTATAATACACGTCTAGGTTAACCCACTGACATATTACTTAAAAAGAGAGGTAGAACTTAACTTTAGAGATTCACAAAACGACAAGTTGAATGGAAAGGTTTTTGGTAAAGAGTCAGCATACTTGACTTGCGAGGGTAATTTTTAAACTTTTGACTCTTTTTGCGTAATATTTACACCAGAATAAAAAATTTAAAAGTCAGGGCACTTTAAATACAAGAGTTGATACAACTAAGGGTTTAAATATTAAAGAGTAGATTGAACATCTCAAGCCCTAATTTCCTCTTGGAACGTGTTTTTTTTATAATTTGTATTAAAAACTGTACATTATTCATATCAAAAGAAAATATCGTCATTTGATATTTGTATTTTATATTCTAAAATCATGTTAGAAAATAAAATCTAAGGTCAGCAAACAAAATAAATCAACGAACAATTGCGCAGCGATATACCGACCATTTAATAAAGATCTCAATGTATTTTAAAGTTTCTGTTAGGTAACTTCAGATGAGGTTGCGTTGCACCTAATTAAACTTTAAGGTCGCTTCCACGTCTCAAAGAAACTTCATTCATCGGACAAAGATTGCGAGAGGAGCTATTTAAATTAGAAGTTTGATGGGGAAGCAACCAGCAAACTCCTCGTTTAAGTAGCTTCCAAATTGGGTTTCCGTTGGCCTCCAAGTCTGCGGGGGTCAATTAAGCCACGAAAGATGCTCTCTTCTGTCGCGGCGCCGCGCTGCCAACTTTGCTGCCACCGAGAATAGTTTATTGAATCCGACGGCTAGCTCCTAATCAGCGTAGAAAGGCGTCGGTATATTGCCGAACTTTCTGGGATAATTCGATCGGAAGGTGGCTGACGGCAACGAGCCTACTGTCAGATCATGGTTTCGGTTGCTCATTAATGATGCGCATGCTCTTCTGCTATACTCTATTTTCCTCCGAGTCCGACAGCAGCCAATGCAATACACAATCCGAAGGAGGCAATCATGCAGCGCCAAAGCGCATCGTCATGGCGCTTGTCGCCCTTGTGAGTTCGGTGGCACAGACTGAACCATTCACGCGCTGTGATTGTGCCGCGATCCTGCGGTTTTTTTTTCCTGCGCGCAATTGTTTCAGCCGGTTATAGAACAGCCACAAAGACAAAGGACGCCGTGGCAATGCATGTTTGGCGCCGCTTGATCGGGTCCATCGGATCGAAGCCTTGGATGCGGTCAGACGTATAGACCTTTGCAAAATTCGCCGTCTGAACATTCGCCTTGTGAGGCCTTCTGAGCATCCGCTGTTGCTTTGCTCTGCCGTATATCAGACGCTGCGCATGCGTCCACAGCTCAGTGACTCGGCATTCTTCGGCCGGGTGATAGGCGATGCAAAGGTCTATGGGTGAAACGATGTATAAAGTATAGAAATGATTGAGAGGAAGCTGGATTGTGGCGTCCCTTTTGATAGCTGAAGACTGCGCAGGCGGTACTGATCCCCCTTGATCAAAATATGCAACTAGCCCCTGCATCGCGTCGTAGGTGAAAAAGGAATGGGGGCGCTTTACGGCAAAATGACACGACGCACTGATGAAGGACGTTGCAAGAGTAAGTTTTGAATCTCGGGTTCACCGTCACGCGAAGAATGTGCGGCGGGGAAGGTTAGATCGGCCCTTTGAACACGAATGAGCGGGATCAGCGATGCAAAGGCGTACTCCGATAGGAAACCGAAGCCGAGGAACGTGGCCAAATGTAGCGCTTTTTCGGAGCGCAGGAAAACACTGCACGGGCGCTGGAAATACACCTTTCTAAAGTGGGTTGAATTCATCATTTTAGGTTATGCCCCGAAAGTTTGTAATTGAAACCATACCTTTAGGTTTACCTAATAAAAAGTTAATTATACTGAATGTTATTCGGAACAATACGATATCAACGTTTTTTTTTGTTTTTTTCTGCGCAATCGTTCCTGCGAAAGCTGCTTTCGGAGGAACGATTTACCTACGTTCCTTAATGGGACACTGACACCCCCAAAAAATGTTGTTTTATTCTCTGGCAGGCGATTCATTATGGTGTAAGAAGACTACCCAACCAATATTTTTATACAGCGTCACGTATATTTTTAATAAAGTAAAACAATGCAACTGATTGAAGCCGAAATTGAAACTGGACTATGGAGAAAGAAGTAGTGTGGAGGAGGAGAGAGTTGGCGGAAGTCAGGTGACTGTGCAACCTTTTTTTCTTCAATCAACGTATTCGCAGGTTTTTTGAAGCCACAAAAAAAATGGGTATCAGGTTTTTTTTATTTTGTTTAATATTGGGAGTATGCCTTCGATGACCCACGACTTTGATTACACTTGGTGGTTGTGTCTAAACCCTAGAAAATGACCCATGACCACGGAGAAGAGAGTGAGCGAGACTCGAACCGGCCAGTTATCCATCGGCGGTTTCCGGGCGGAAAGAAAACGAATTTCGAACCGCAAATTGTGTTCTAGATAGTTGGGTTCTCATATTTTATGTACAGATGAAAACCTTCGTGAGCATAAATACCCTGTCAGTGTCCCTTTAAAATATCCTGTATAAGCACGACGGGTGAGCTTTTCGTTTTCATTTCTGTCAAAACATAATACGCGCATCTGCCGTGTACTTAGCATATAACAACAGCGAACTCACAAAGGCGCAAAACAAGCATCAAATAGGCCAACCAAATAAAAAAAATATTTATTGGCCATTGTACAGATTCTATACCCGTTTTCACCTCAAGAACCGGAGTAAAAAAAAGTCCTGCTCCACGCGGAGCATTACCAATTCCCCCTTTACGTTGATAATTAAGACATATGTAGGTGAATTTTAGATAAGATATATGTTATTTTATCAAGGCGTACACGTTCCATACACAAGAAAGCATCGCTTTTTCCTCTGACAACGAAATCTCGTAAGAACTACTTCGCGTCGCGTATGAACAATGCGCAAAACTTGCTTTTTTCTTGAGGTGAAAACGGGTATAGTTAATATGTAACCATTATAAAGTGTTCGCCTTGTAACAAATTTGGGTTTGCGGGTAATGGTGCTCGATATTTAGCAACACAGACGCTACTATTATACACATTTCTAGTGGAACCTCCTAGAGGTACTAAGAGAAAACAGCTGTACTTCCTTTCACATTAACTCCGACCACAGTCACCGCTACGATCGAATGGAGAAAATCAAGCTGCGCCAAAAGTCTATCTCCATGGCGCTCGTCGTTTTGGTGAGTCTGCCATTAATATAGCTAAACCAGCCACGTACAGTGAATGCCGCGTGATTCTAAGCGTTTGTTTTTATGCGTGATCGGTTTTAGCTGGTGAGAGCAAACGCGCAAAAACGACCAGTTCAGTAACCACGCACTTTTGGCGCTGCTTTAATAGCTTCATCCGATCGCAGGGTTTGCTGCGGACCGACTTTATCGTGAATCAAAGTATAGCTATGTTGCACGTATTCAGTAGCCGTATCTTTCTTTTTGTGCGGACGATCTTTAAAGTCCATTAATTAAGCGTTCTTCTCACATAGCACATATTTTTGTCATCGATTTCGAAGGCACTGCGGCGACAGCGTGGGTTCTCAAATTAACTCCGCGGCACGCTTTTGATGTACCCCATAAAACTCATCATCATTATATCGGAGCAACCGATGGAACTCTTTTCATTCGTTCATCCGCCGTCAGATTGCGACAGATGGCGGACGAAAGAACAGTTGCACGATGCCGCGCGGTGAACGGCCTCGACGACTCTGGCACAGAGCGCGGGGTTCCCGAAAACAACACGCTCGGTTCTTGGTCCTTCCTTTCCCCACGGGAGAGGCGCGCGGATCCACACAATGGGGCACTAATGGACGCCGGCTGGTTCGGACATGCGCTTATCAGAGAGGCCTAGGGACTGATTAGATTCGGTACGCGGCGGGTGGGAAGAACGTTGGATGGTTGCTTTGACTGTGTTCGGAAGAAAGACGTAGCACCTTCCAATTCAATTCATTTTATTTACTCCTATAATACAAAGGCGCGATGGAGGCAGGGAAAAAAGCTGTAGGAATGCAGCTTGACGAAACTCCTTGGCCTCTAATGGCAGATCGGCCGAACAAATAAATAGAAGTCAACTTAGACAAAGAAAAAAAAACAGTCAGTGATATAAAGATAGATAATTTATCGGCAAGAGCCGAGAGGCGAATATTTTTCATCTTACTTTTTTATTTATTGAATCAATGCAAACATCTTTTTTTCTTTTAATTGAATGGAGTTAGTAGCCTTTGCTGATTCATCTGAAGTCCATAATTAGTTCGAGGACGCGGCACTCTCAAGGATTTGGTGCTGCGCACACCCTATATAATATTCTCCTGCACTTAGTGTACAATTATTCAAGGCAATGAATGATTAGAGTTTTAAGCGATGCCTCGTGCATTGTCGCAAGCTTACACTTGTCGTAAGCATATTCTTGCGACAAGAAACGCTAGGCTCTTATGTTTTTCTACAATGTTGCCAAACCGTCTAACTTTCGAAAGCATTCGTTTAAATCACTAACATGGGCACCGTTCTGAATGATGCAAATCGGCCACAAGCTTGTTGGCCGATTTGCAATCTCGCCATTCTAAGAATAATATTCAATTTGTCTGAAATTCTTACTTTTACTTTCAATGTGATTCGACATCGCTAAGGAACTGATAAAACAATATGGATATATATACAGTGTATGATATCACTTTGTGTATTCCCGTGGAAAGACAATTAACGCACGATGTGCCGCAAGCATATAGATGCAATCTGCTTCATGAGGTATATTGAGATGCGTAATACCACTGCAGAAGAGAAAGGCACTTTGGGGTCGTGTTTAGAGTGATGTGTCTAAAAGCTTTATTATATTGCAAACGCCGAGTAAGTGCTCAGAAATACGTTTCGTGGCATCAAAACTAAAGGAAAGGCCCGCCAATCAAGAGCAACATCAAGATCGCGCTGGGCACGCGCGACGATGGGGCAGCCGAGCGCGAGCAGTCATTGGTTGAAAGACAGAGCGGGCAGGTGGGCGCGCAAGGTGTCCCCCTGTGCAGGAATTGTGCACGTGGGCAGACTCCAAACAGACGCACAAAGTGTGAAAAGAACAGACGAACTTGTACGCAGTATAACATTTTGGAGATCTTGAGGAATCCGAATATATTTTTTATACTAATTTATCTCAGACTTACACGAATGCACGTTAGCGACAAGACAATAGACCGATCTCACCAGGCAGTTTGACTACGCCACCGCTGCCGCAATGCATCGAGAGAACTTTAGTCTTTCTGCACGTGCGACAACCTCGCTGGAACTCTGCGCGAGTGGAGCACGAGACGGCACGTGCACTCGCATGCATGGCCGTCTGCCTCCTGCAACGTTACTAGAACCACTCAGTTGGGAAACTGCCATAAAGACTGCCCTGAAAAAGTGGCACCGATCCGTCCACGAGAACCGAGCTAATGGCGATCCCAACGCCGCCACTTCTCCCGCAGCGGCCAGTCCAGGAGCTGCACGTGACTTCCATTTTCGTTGTTATCGGCCATTTTGGGGCCAGAACAGATACTGTGGAAGGGGCTTCGAGGTACCGCCCCCGACTCCCAAGCGGACGCGCCGCGGTTTCTACTACCGTGGTTAATATGCGCCTAACTCAGGACGCGCTACCTGAAATCCCCGCTGAGGCAGGGTTGTATAAAAACAATATTAATTATACTACAAAACCTTGCGAACTAAAAATTTTAGAAAACAACACGCGCCCCCCATTTTGTACTAAACTCCAATAAAAGTTACTACAAAAAGAGTTTTTTTCCGTTAGTTTTTACGCAAAAACATGCTTTCTAAAAGCTCAATGCGACCACAGTTAAGACAAATGATACAGAGTGGCGCTGTTGTCGCATTTAGCTCGGTCTCGGTGGCCGCCAGCGGCCCGGGTTTCCACGGTGAGTTTCCCAACTGAGATTTCTAGTAACGTTGGCCTCCTGTGAACTAAAGTTATGGCGGCGTCACGCATGCGCCGAAGGCTTAGTGAGATCGGTCTATTAAACCAGCCACGCTTGCAATAGAACAAGATATCATTAAAAAAAGTAGCATTGGCAGTTGCCTAGTTCGTGTTGTTCTTTGGAGCGCGCTGCGTGTGATTTGACCGAAACTCGCAGCCGAACTTTTGCCGACGCATTGAATGAAAAGCATTTAAGCCTGTCGCTGACAGAGCAATCGCATCCAGTGCGGACTGGGCGCGCTCGAGTGAAGCGAGTCGACCTCGAACAATTGGAGCGCAACCCTCTATTTCTCTAGAGTACGTATGAGTATGTTAAAGCGCTACTGAAGACTCCATCATTTATATATTTTTGTCGCAAAGGACAGGAAATGTTCCCCTCCTAAAATGTTCAAGCTTGAGAACGGCTTATGTAAGGGTAAAGTAAAAAATATGTTCAAAATGTCAGATTTCAATCTACCTTCCGAATCAGTGAAGTAGATGGAGAAATTGTGCACTCCTTTACTTTGTGTATGACTCATACCTGCTAGTGCTATGTAACTTACTCTTTCTTCACTCTGATTAATCACTGCAATGACGGGCGCTCGTGTCTGCCAACGGTCCAATCATCCGCTTATTTCTCCCTGCACCTGCAAGTGTCTTTTCTCAGTGTGTGTACTACGATGCAGTTTTCAGTTCGATTTTCTTACCAGTACTCTATGTAGTAATTCTCCATTTTGTTTTATAGGTACAGTGGAACATGATGTGTTCAAGAATTTGGTGAACGACGCGAGGGGCAACCAAAACTTCTTTATTGCTCTACGATTACTCTGTCGAATTCAGAAAGTTAACCCGGCACTGAAGAAACCACTCGTCCGAGCCATCGCCGACTTCCCAATTTTCCTCTTCCTTCTTAACACCCTCAACACAATGCTCCGGGGCGCCGCCATATTAAAAGTCAGAAAAAGACAAAAAAAACTAGGAGACGATTGATGCTTTGTCGCTAACACTTCTGGGCTTGGAGTTTGTGTATCTCTGCGGTGAAGTGCGTTTGCAATGGTCGTAATAATATATTTGATGAATATAATTAATAATTTTACACACTCGCGGCTTGTGCAATTCCTAAATTTTTATACAAAGCCAATGCTATCCTAAGCCAAAAAATAAAGCGAGGAAAAACTCGAATCGGGAGAAAACTACGCTGATTTTTGACTGGCACTTTCGCACGCAAAATGTTTTTGCAAATACAATTTTTTTTAAGGTTCTTCAAGCTACTGAAGAGTTGGATGTAATAAAAAAGTAATGTTGTAAGGGATGTTGGTGATACTTTAACGATCTAAATTACTGCCTATAGAAAATTTATTCTCGTATTATAATTTATAAACTAGTTTGTATACTACACCCGGCGAAAGTAATAACACCAGCTGAAAGGGCGAAGTGGTCGTGGCCCGAATGAGGCTAAAAAGGGCTAGTCCATTGTTATATTAATCGATACACTAGAAGAAATTTCTCATTGTTCTCGTGTCGCGTATTTTGTTATGCAAGCAACATGAGCACTTTCTTTTCTGTTCGTCTGTTTCATTGCACGAATAAGGATAACACTAAGAGAACTGTATATTCGTACTTGGTCAAACTCTTCGTTCCTCCTCTCTGCAAACATAATTACCGGTTTTTCTTCATCACCATTTTCGAGCTGCTTATCAAGCAGACTCTGGAAGTGCGCACCTTCCACGGCAATATGTAAAAATCTGCATTCAATCTGCGGTACCAGAAAACGTCTTCAAACTCTGCCAATGAACTGGAGATTGTTGGGAAAAAAATGGTAACAGCATATCTCGGGGTAAGCATGATTTTAAAGGCCTTGTAACACTAGACCCAAACCACACTTACAGCAGCGTGTCACTTCTTTTGTGTGTCTGAGTAACATAAAGTGCAGCAAAGGAATCAACTGAAGACATTAAATAACGTCGGCGTCAGCGCGGTATCATGCGAGTTGTAGCATTCAGACACTTTTGACGTCGCGTCTAAGAAATCAGTAGAGACCAAGAATGGCTGCATTCTTCATTGTTTTTCGGCCTAGAGTTCCTAATGCATGCTGCAGTATAATACTTCTGTACAAGGGTGTGAGCTAAAAGCCTTCTGCTGGCGAAGTGTTATTTATTTGCGAACTTCTTCGAGACAAATGCTATGAAAGCTTCACTCCCGTTCCGGTGCGACAGTGTCTGTTTGCTGACCTGCCGCTCAGTCCCTGCAAAGCTTTTTTCCTGCTTGTTTTCCTTCTCCAAACGTCGTACTTCGTTGTTCTATAGTGGCGAGGGGGGAGGGATTTTGGAATATATTTGGCAAGTAAGTACAGGGTACGTATTTCTCAATATATGGAAAATCTCTGAGGGAAGAGGCGGCTAATATGAAAGTAAGAATGCTGTGGCTACATCTTTTATCCAAAGTATATTTTGTCACAGTGATATAGTTCAGTATGGTGAATCCGTCGTTGGTTGTCTGCTCTCAGACGACCGAGAAACAAAGCCTTAATCCAGCGTTAATTCGCCATTGATATAATATCTTCTACTCCATCGGACATGGGGGGGGGGGGGGTTCTCGCAGCGAGGCTAGTGAAGTAGACGTAGACTGAATTTAACACGAAGTGGGGTGCAAGCAAGTTAGTGTTGAGTTACTAAGTTAAAAATAATAGAACACTGTTCACAAGCTGAAGATGAACGTAGGGCAAAGAAACTTTTTAAAGCATTCTTGTTGTTGTTCCGTCCATGTGCGTATATTTCCGATTGGTAAAGAGGAAGATCGGTGGCCGAGTCTGTTAATGCACCGCAAGTCGGAGCGCGTGGACGGGCAGCACGCGTTGCAGAACCCAGAAATCCTGGTTTCAAACCTCCCTTCCCCTGTTTCGATCTGCATGAGCATCGCACCGGTGTGCGGTCGTGTACCACTACTGCGTGGTGCACGTTAAAGACCCAGGCTAGCCGTTGTACTGCACCGGATAAATTTATAATCTACAGCTGTTACACCAGACGCCCATTGAGGCTCATTACCTTTCGGCTGTCGAAACATACACACAACACAATATAATTGGTTTAGTACGTGGTCGATACTACAGAACGTATGCCTTACTAGTGACGCTCAACAAAGTGTATGTAGTGTGAGTGAGAAGATGACGAAGCGGAAGCGAAAGGGCGAAGCAACGCGCGCCCTCAGCTGGTGGACACACTATCTTTCGTCAGCTCGAAAACCAAACGAATTATCAACTCTTATTAAATCATGCTTTCAACAACCTCACATGTGGGGGGAGGAAATACGGAGTAGCAGGGTTCGAAGTCCTGAAGCATGGAACAGAAAAAACGGTGCGGGGGACGATGCAGGAGCATATGTGGAGTTGACCGTGCGAGTGATTCAAGAAGGCAGCATGAACGTCCTGAACAACGTTTTGGACACTCTGGGCTTAAGGACGGGGTTTGGTCATGTCAGGAGGTGCACGGCATTGATGAAGACATTAATGTAGCTCTTCACGAATGATACTGCGAATCAATGCCGGCAAGTCGGCACTGGCAACAGATGAAAGCGATACTTCTGGAAGGCGTTCGAACGGTGCCTTTGACATGCCCGCACTTAGCAACTCTTCGTGCTTCTTGCACTCAGCGATAAGGTTTCGAACAGTCGTGGGCGACTTCGGGGCGACAATAGCGAACAGGTCTTGAAATAACCCCTTGAACAGGTGCCGGGTAGGTGCCTGCGAACAGGTAACGGATACGAATAACAATATTTTAATAAAGAGTAATATTCGGAGCACTGCCACAGTGTTCAGTTTTAGAATAAAAGCACAAGTGGCAAGATTGGTAATACCTCAAAGAAAATAAGCAACTTGCGAAATTGAAACGCAACCCATATCGGTATTGCCTGGCATTTCCTATTGCCTTTGCATCTGAACGATGTGATCATCCAGCATCACTGTTTTTATTCCACTTGATTTTTATCCTCTGTGCATTTTCTGCACAATGCATTTCTTCCGTGCTCCATGTTGATACTCCTTTCTTTTTAGAACGATCCTATTCAAACGGACGTATGCTAAACTCGAAGCTGCTTTGTTTGTTCGACTGCAAACGAATCCTAAGATTCCAGTGGAAATTGAAAGTTCCCCCTCAGGGCAATGGGAAAAGTTTCAAATTTTGGGAGGATTTAGAAAGAGAAATATTCCAACAACTAAACATATTAACGCCCTGCTAGGTGAAACAGATCCCTTTGTTGTGTTTTAGGTAGCAGAGGTATCTTTAATTTTGTTTCCCTGAAATTTTTCCGGCAGAAAGAACCAAGGAAACTTTGGAAAGGTGTTCACTCAGAACGTGACAGGAATGTATTTTATATTCTTTTGTTTGAGCGCGTTGGTGAGTCGACATTCTCAAATCAGACGGCATAATATTAGCACAGGAATTAGACCGTGACTTTTGGTCATTGCGTGCTGAGATTATAGAATCCTCTGTTATACATTAGGGTTTTGCGCTAGTACGTTGAAGAGAAACGCGACCGAATCAAAGAACCTTACTGACGACATCAAGTGCGCGAGCGAGCTGCTTCCAGTTTTGACCAGATAGGGTTCAAAGAATTTTGCAGCAATCAAAGAGAAACGTGTATAAATATCGAATTCAAATGTGTAATGCCTTAGTATGATAGTGTACGGTTAGTAGTTGCTTCATGTACAAGTATTGGGTGTATTACTCGGTACGTCACATATAAAATTTAGGATTCACAAAGATACTCGGAAATTAGCAGTAGGGCGTCACAGTCTCGATAAATATTTAGGGTGATCCATGGAACAAACTGAGAAGTACAAAATATTAACTGTCTGGAAAAAGATATTCGATTCTTTAATTTAGTGTGTGAGCACCAAAAATCATTATGTGTGGCTAATGATTTGAATTCTGGTTTCAAGAAGGTAACTAAAAAAATTAATGAGGAATAAGAATGTGACATAGCACAAGCCGCTGCAGGCAAGCAAAGGACGACACATACACCTGTATGTGTCATCCTTCGCTTACCTACAGTCTCGAATTGTGGTCGTGTATAATCTTCAACCAGCTTGTTTTCGCCCTTTATGAATGCAAAGGAAGA
This sequence comes from Ixodes ricinus, assembly GCA_037355805.1. Taxonomy (NCBI): domain Eukaryota; kingdom Metazoa; phylum Arthropoda; class Arachnida; order Ixodida; family Ixodidae; genus Ixodes; species Ixodes ricinus. Next base: position 12,479 of record JAZHYW010011688.1, read on the forward strand.
AGTGCAACAAAAGAAGGAGCCGCGTTCAATTAATAACAAGGGAAGAGCAAAATGCAAAAAAGGACTGACGAGTGGTAGGCGGATTGTTAGTTAATAGTGCCGTGAATAAACCATCATTTTTCCTTATCACGACTATAGGTCGAAAATCTTTAACGTCCCAAACAACTGTTGTCAAAACCCGGGATCATTGAGGCGTCGGACATAACAGAAGAGACGGCGCGACCTGACTCGTCAAGAAACAAAAGAACAGTGTAGATAATCACTGCAACCATCGAAAATGGACCGCCTGAGGAGGAAAAGAACTGTCATCCGGGCAGCAGTGACCAGGATCACCAATGAGTTGTCAGGACAACTGGACTCTTTGGATGAAACCCTGGGTGAGCTCAAAGAGCATTTCAATATACATACAATAAAATAAGTATCACTGAACGAAGTAGACGGAGAGATTGAAATGGTGTTGATGTTGACCACCTTGATGAAGAGGTAGAATGCGCAGAGGAGGCGTACCAAATGTCTATCTGCCGTGGGACAACAAAAGCTACGCTCAAGATCGAAGCTCAGCATGCTACAAACTTCATATTGAGTGAAAGGGGGAGGCCACAAGATCACGACAAAGGTTCGTTAAGAACAACGGTCATAGCGACCAAACTTTCGAAGTTAGAGATCAAGAGGCTTGTGGGAGTTGCTCAACATTTTAAACCGTTCTGGGACCAGCTTCAAGGATCTACACAAGAACATTCTTCTCTCTCTTTCACAAAAACAAGTTTAGGTAATTAGCAAGCTACTTATCCGGGAAAGCAGAAAACAGCATTCGATGAATATCGTTAACGGAAAACAATTAAAACTTCGCTGCGGACATCCAAAAAGACCGGTTTGGCCAAAGCCAGGTGATCATCGACGACCACATGACACGCCTCTTAAATTTGAAGCATGTATCGAATCAAGCGACGTAGCAGCTTTAAGACTGTTGTATGATGAGATCATTATAAATGCGCGCAGCCTAGAGGCGCTCTGGAATGAAGGCTAAAGAATACAGCGTTCTGCCGCGTAATGCTGTGCAGAAGTGGCTCCCAAGGCATCTCACGCTACGTTACTGCCAACAAAGACCCAGTGACGTCGTCAACACCACGGGTTGTCTTCAAGCGCTACTACAGTTTTTGAAGTCTCAGGTAGAAAGCCGAGAGCGCGTCCTGGAAATTAAACTCAGCCTAGCTACTGATGGAAACGTACGTCACGGATGCGGGAAAGCATCATCCCAGTCAAGCAAACCTTACGCCACTACATCGGCAACAGCTTTGGCGACCAAAACGAGCAGTCGAGCTGAGGATTCTTTCTTTCTGCAACACACATGAACATAAGCACCCAATCGAGCAATGCGACATGCGTTCCATGAACGAAGAAAAGGTCTGAAACACACGACCGCTGTTTTAGATGAGGCAAACAATACCCCGGGGAAGGGACTGTCGCAACGCAAGATTTCTTCGCTGTTCCAATTGCCAAGGAAAACATCTGACGTGCCTACTCAGACCCTGCTCGCATACCTCCAAGTGACAATCTCCGTCGATTACCAGAGCTAACGCACTTGGGATGTTTCGAGTGACAAGCGCAATGTCCTACGGGGTTGAGGTTCTTCTGCAAACCGCCACAGTCTGGGCAGTAGGCGAGGCGAAACGGCGCTTATTCCTTTGCTTGCTGGACGGAGGAAGCCAGCGGACATTTGTAACGCCCAGAATTGTCGAAGAGCTGCCATTCAAAATTCTCGAAAAAGGTAAATTGAAGATCACAGACTTCGGGGATAGGACCCTGGGGAAAGCAAGATACTTCGAAGAGTACACTCTAAGAAAAAAAAAAGAGAGAAAAGGTAGCAACGGCGCGTCTTTCTCCCTTCTACTGACGCTCCCCAAGCGTACACGAGAAGAAGGGAGAAACGAGACGTGTTTCTCCTACAGGCAGACGGGAGAAAGTTTCCGCCCTTCCGCCTCATCTTCTTTCGGTTTCGTTTGTCGAGCACGTCGCCCGCATTGTTTAATAAATGTTGTTGAGTTGACTGAGCTTCAGCGGCAGCGAAGGCCGACTGTAATTCCGTCTCCCAGTTCAAACGTGCAGAGCATTTTGGTTGCACTGACGTTTTTACGACTAATTTAACCAAACGAGGAAACAGAAGCCGTTACAAACGGCGAAGTTCCGGAGCAGCGCCAGCAGCGCTACGTACACTGGGCAAAGATGGCCGCCTCCGATTGTGGAACGACGTTTCAACGTTGACGACGAATGGAAACAGCGGGAACTGCATCCAAAACAGGCAGGTTTGGCTGCCGCGTGCCTGAGTGCCTTCCGTGCTGAGTTCGGTTGTTTTCCGATGCCGAGTGCCAACCGCCAATCAAAGTGGTTCTGTATTTCTGCGTGTCACAAACATAGCAGCAACATCGCGATAACAATGTTATGCGTTGTGACCTGAAGACTGGAATTATCGCCGATGTGACCGTGTGTTCGAGTATCAGTGGTGTAATAAGATAAAATAACGAAAACTGTCAAATAGTCACTTCGGAACGCTGGTCTGAACCGTAGCTCCCATTGTACAGTGACCAATGTGACTGTCGTCGGCGATGTCCTATTGTCTCCTCCCCGAGAGCGTTTACGCTCTTTGCAAAGAACTGAACAGTATTCAAAGATGACGGAAAGTATGTATTTACAGATTGGAATTTTAGCATTAAGGAAGGATGCATGGTAGCTAAAATCGGCAAAAAAATAAACTATCCTTTGTTTTGCTGTTGAAATATACTACGATTTCTGGAGATATTGCCCTCCAAATGGCCCACCTGGATAAGCGCTAGACGTTTTCAAGCTCACCACGGCGTAGCTCCATACACTTAACACCTGCCCCAAGTCGCGGCTTTGAGTGCATTCAAGTTTATCGAAAAGCGATTTCTTTGCCCGTGAAGCATCGCTTCCACCTGAGTGAATATCCCCTCTACTTAGATTAATTCAAGACGACAATTTCAGCCGCACGCGAACAGCACAAATCGAAACAAAATACTAAAATAGAAATACTGGCTAGGATTAGCCGTGTGAGAAACACGAACACGTGGCTTGGAACCGCAGTGGAGCGGCTTGATTTATTGGCTTTCGAGTAATTACGGCATGGGCGTTTACTTTTTACTATTTGGTGGGAAAGGTGCAAAAAGAAGGAGGACCAGACGATAAAACAGACAGACAAAGTTCATTGCTCTGCAAAAAGAGAAATAAACACAGAAAGTGGGAAGGAAAAAGACCAAACAAAACAACCGATAACATTCGGCATCTGCCAAGGCCACACGCTGTAACAGTTACCTGCCACACTTTTAAGCGAAATCTACCTCGTCACCTTCAATGGCAACACAAGGAGCGCTCACACACGTGTCAGCTCCGATAGACGCCATAAAATACGCTTAGTCTATCTTCCTCGTAGTCTTCTGCGTCGAGACAAAATCTTTACATCAGGAAATGACGGCGAGCAGCCACACAATGAACCGCAAAGTTCCCTGATGGCGAATAACGCAAAGAAAGTGAATGTTCCATTGCCCTTATGTTTAGACAGCGCCCTGTCTGACCAATATACACCCGGCCGTAGGACAAGGGGCTCTGGTACACGACTCCGCTTGCACAAGCGACGTAGGGAGTGTGATATTTGACGTCGACCTGAACGAAAGGGCGTCCCGCTCTACTCACAGCTGCACAAAGGCAAGACAGCTTAGATGCCGCCGAGAAGACTACAGGCACCTCAAACCTACAGGCAACGTGCTTGATTCGGTGGGACAAGGCATTGATATACGGGAGTACAACGGATCTGGTGAATGGCCTTTGTTTTTTTCTAGGACTAGTGTAGCCCCTAAACATTCTCACAAGGGACTCAGCAACACCCACAACAACCGCCGAAGGGAAGCCCGCAGAGGCAAGCCTTTCAACCTAAGTCGAAAAACTTAACCCACACCTATGGTGACAGAAGCTTAACAAAGACTCCCAAGGCACGATCCAGTAATGGCCCTTTTCACCAAGTTTGAGTGGGCCGAGTTTTTGAGGAAGGTTTATCCCCGCCTCAAAAAATCAACCAGACGCTGTTTAGGGCTTTTGTCACCCAAAAGGATTGGTGGCAACTGCACGTGACTTTGTTCCTTCAGCGCCACCTGTCCTCGCTCACCCCAAATGACTCTTCTTTGATACGTAATTCGGAGGCTCTGGCTGATTATTTGAGGGGGCAAACTCAGGATCCTTTGACATCATGCCACTCGATGTTGAGGATATGTTTCATTCCATACCCCACGGAGAGCTCATGACAGCCGTGTATCCAGACTAATAGGGCCGTTGCCTTCAGTAGCTCTTCAGAGGTATCGAAAGTACTCGTTTCTGGAGTTTCTGCATTTCTACCTCGAGTCAACCTACATCGCCTACGGGGGTGATATCTTTTTGCGAAAGAGTGGCATTTGTATAGGGTCTAGCGTAGCACCGGTGCTTAGTGACATTTATCTGGCAAAGTGTGATAGAGGCATTGGTGAGAGACTGCACGGACGCGTTTTGAAAGTGCTAAGATATATAGATGATTATCTTATTCTCCTTAGACCCAGCCTTGACCACGACTGTGTTCAAGTGGTTAGATAGATTGTATACATTTTTATTGAATGGTCCCAGGGCCTAAGGTTTAAGCTCGAGGTCCCGACAGAAGGGGCTTTGCAATTTTTGGACATTAATCTCCGCCTTGGGACGTCGCACGTGTGCAGGTCCTATGATCCCAGATCGAAGAAAGGGCTACTTCCTTATTACTCGGGCCACTCAAAATTGGAGAAAAGGGCCATTACTGGGTCATGCCTTATGGCGACTTGGTTAAAATCCTGTCACCATAGGTGTGGGTTACGTTTTGTGACTCAAGTTGAAAGGCTTTCGTCTGTGGGCTTCACTTCGGCGGTTGTTTTGTGTGTTGCTGAGCCCCTTGTGAGAATGTTTAGGGGGTACACTAGTCCTAGAGAAAAAAACCAAAGGCCATCCACCAGATCCTTTGCACTCCCGTATATTCATTCCTTGTCCTACCGAATCAAGCATGTTGCCAGTAGGTTTGAGGTGCCTGTCATTTTCTCGGCGCCATCTAAGCTGTGCCGCGTTTGTGCAGCTGTAAGTAGAACGGGACGCCCTTCCGTTCAGTCTGACGTCAAACATCGCACCCCGTACGTCGCCTGTGCAAGCGGGGTCGTGTACCAGATTCCCCTGTCCTGCGGCAGGGTGTATATTGGTCAGACTGGGCGGTGTGTAATAATAAGGGTAAGGGAACATTCGCTTTCTTTGCGTTCTTCGCCCTCAGGGAACTTAGCGGTCCATTGTGATAGGTGTGGCTGCTCTCCGTCATTTCATGATATAAAGATTTTGTCGCGACACAAAAACAAGACTGCGAGGGAGATATACGAAGTGTATTTTACAGCGTCTATCAGAGCTAAACACGTGTGTGAGTGCTCCTTCTGTTGCCGTCGCAGGTGACGAGGTAGATTTCGTTAAAAAGCGTGGCAGGTTTGTGTGACAGCGTGTGCGCGAGGCTGATGCCGAATGTTATCGGTTTGCTTTGTTTGCTCTCTTCCCTTTCTTCTTTCTGTGTTTATTTCTTTTTTTGCAGAGCAATAAACTTTCAGTTGTAAGTCAGCGCCCTGTTTGTGTGTTGTTTCGTCTGATCATCCGTCTTTTTTGCGCTGTTCCTACCAAACAGTATGTACCACCAGCTAGCCCAACTACATGCCTTGTTTACTTTTTATTAAGATATTCATCTCCTGAGCCGTTCAAAAACTTTCAGAGGTATGACATTAGTGAAAAAAATCGACATGCTCGGAATATTATTTCTTGCTTAGGTGATCACCGATAGAATCCGTACCTTCTGAACGACCAGTATAAAAGCGGAAACGCAGAGCTTTCTGGAGTGGTCATCGGGTTAGTGTGTGCTGTTGTATTGATGTCTGTTGTGTCGTGCATGTGTATGCTCTCAATGTATCCGTTCAGCTGATGCTATTGGTATGCGTAATATACCTACCTGTGTATATAATAAAGGTGCCCGGAGGGCCCGAAATATAATGGTGGCGTGAGCACATAAAATATTTTTGCGGCACATTAATTGGGCGGTACCTAGCACCACCTAGCCTAGCGACTTACAATTACTTTTCTTGAACCTGCCAACTGGTGGCAAGCGATTTAACTTTTTTTAACTCTTCGGCATAATTTCTGGTTGCAGTGCAACTAGGCTGCTTCGAATTTGCTTTTTTGAGAGCGGCTTTTGGTTTCGCGAATGATTTACCACTTCTCCGTGATGTGCAGTTGACGAAGGTATAGTGGCTCGAGGAAGAAGCAAAGGTAAGACGTAAAGTGCGCGAAGTAACTGGGTACCGCTTGTTTCCGATTAACATCGCAGTGCTGACGATGAGAAGACTGAGTAACTGCTTTCGAAACGCAAGTTTCATTACCTGCGGGTGAAGCCGGCTTCGGAAATAAATACAGTTCGCCGAAAGCTCGTGTTACATTTTTATTTGCTGCTCCTGTCGCCCCGTATAATAGACCTAGCGTCCTCGTTAACCCTTAATGAGCTCGATTTGGTCGCTTCGGGGCAGTCATAATGAGATGCATGTGACGGAGGAACTTTGCTCCTCTGCTTCCAGGACGAAAGTTTCTCCCTTTCTGAAGGAACATTTGTGTCAAGGGCGTTCCTCCCTTTTGGGAGGACTATAGTGACCTTGTTTTCTTAGAGCGTATAGGTGTGACTCGAAAACCAACATGATCGAGGAGAGGTACGAATTGAAGCTGTGGACGATCCCATCATTTGCCATTCTGCGGTGTTTCCTGGATGTCTTTGAAAAACAGCGGACACTTTCACGTTGCAGCTCACTGATTTTTCATGCTCGGGATTCGAAACGAACATCAACATCAGCATTTTGATTGGAGCGGAAAATTGCGGAAGGCCGTGACTGGACTCATCGAACGAATCGATGAGGATCTGACGGCAGTAGAGACCATATTCGGCTGGACGCTGCAAGGTCAGCTGCGACATTTATCTAAGGGTAACTGGAACCAAGCAGCGGTCATGAAATTAATGACTCAACAGCAGAGAGACGAGCTTTCTAAGGAGTTATGTGTCTTCTCGGAAATTGAGTCTGGGTATTCTACAAGAAGAGCGACACGGCGTAAGCAGAGACAAAGTAATTCAAGAGTTTTCTTCTACGGTGAAGAAGCTTGGTGACCAGTATGAGATGTGCTCTCCGTGGGGACACAGTGTGAACGAGTTGAGCACTAATTAGGTGGTAGCCCTCAGCCGGCTGGAAGGACTTACCTGGCGTCTTCTGCAGAATGAGAAACAGCTGGAGCAATACAACTATTTGATACAGGAGTACCTTAACGGCAACTTCGCTGAGGAGGTCGAAGAAGAACACGTGCACGGCCCGTTGTACCCTATGCCACAAAAAGTTGTCATAGAAAAGAACAAAAAACTTTGACATCGGGAATAGTTTTATATGCTTCCTCAGGTGGTCCAGGGAAACTATCACTGAACGGCGCCCTTCACGAATTCCAAATTTGAACACGTACGTTATCAACCTCCTGTTTAAATTTTGTACATACCGAATTGTTATCACGACAGATATGAGAAGGGCGGTCCTCCAAATTAGCCTGGCTCAGATAGACAGACGCGCTGCCATTCCTGTGGCACAAGACCCTGCCGGCTGTTTAAGATGACCTGCTTTCAATCAAAGTCTAGCGAATGAACCGAGGGCACTTTTGAGCAGCCTCCAGTCCGTTCCCTTTCGCAGCTTCGTTGCGACATCACTTTCAAAGTGTAAAAGACCGGTTTCCAGAGGCGGCAGACGAGGTGGGAAATCAATTCTATGTATATGACTTGCGTAGCGAGGGGCGCAGACTGTCAAGGAGGCTTACGACATATGTTACTCAGCGGCCACAATTATGAGTGAAGCAGAAATGCATCTTCAAAAATGAACCACCAGCAGCTGCGAGTTACGTCGCGTTGTTGATGAAGGAACATCAACGAAACCCGATGCCCAGTTCAAAGCGACGAAAGCGATGAAGGTGTTGGGTGTGGGTCAAAACAGCGCTGCGGAAGTTGAAATAGAGCTGTTTGAAATAAAACGAACTGCTTACAGCGCTCATCGAAGTACAGTCCGTGATTGATTCACGTCCTCTACCAAGAGGGACCTCCTCTCCCAATAAAGAATTTCTGACTCCTGTACACTTTCATATAGGCAGAATTAAAACTTCCATCTTTACCTTCCACATCCAATGAACCTGAACAGTCTACGCACCAAGAACTATCGAGACACTGGGAAATGCGCGAAGCCATTCTACATATGTTTTGGACGAGGGGGAGCAAGGAGTATCTGTTGGAGTTGCAATCTGCTCGCAGATTACGCTCCTCTGATTCGATCGGCATCCAAGTGGAAGATGTTGTTCTTCTCAGGAACGACTACTGCCTAAGATTATTCCGGGATCTTACCGGCATCGACGATATATTTTCCGGTAAAGATGGGAAGTGCGTGTCTGCACTATTCGACTTGGAAGGGGGTAAATTTAAGAAGACCCATCCAGCTTCTACCCCGGCTGGAAATATCCTCATCACCATCGGTGTGACTTTGCGTGGGTGGAGGATGTTGGATAATGTGAAGGAAGAAGTGCAACAAAATACAGAGGCCGCATTCAATTGAGACAAATGGAAGAGGAAGTCCAAAAAGGGATGACGAGCGGTCGGCAAATTGTGAATGAATTGTGCCCTAATTAAACCGTCATTTTCGCCCATCACGATTGGGTCGCAATCTTTGACATCCCAAACATCTGTGGTGCCTAAACCCGGTACAATATTAGCGAGCCTGCAAGGATCGTGGCGCCTTCACGTCCTATAGTCGAGTTTCTCTGTGAGGAGAGAAGAGAGAGATCTGAGGCTGGTGACCAGCTATGGAATTGGATAAAATAATCGCGGCTGCAAAACAATTGTGTTACGCTGGGGCAGAACTTATTATGTGGACTGAAGACGAAAGAGTGCGGATGGAGGAGGAAAAGGCGCGGTTGAGAGATGACAGAGCTTAAGAGCGGGAAAGCGCTAGGCTGGATCGCGAGGCAGGTGGAAGGAGGTTAGCTGCAGAGTGTGCGAAACTGGTCAAAGAACGGGAGGTGATGCAGCTGAGGATCACTGCTCGGGAAGTGGGCCGTGCCGGTGGGAAAAAATTGTGAATGGTAGGCGGGGGAAACGCTTGGCCAAACGTTCCTCGGGAGCCCCCACAAGTTAATCCTCCAGTTTAACAAGCGGAGGGCCAATTTGAACCCTTACCTGCTGCACTTTGAACGTCCGGCCACGAAGTTGGGGTGGCCACAGCAAAAATAGGCTAAAACGTTAAGCCTATGTTTGACCGGGAAGGTGCTCATGGTGGTCGGGAGAATGACACCGGCGGATGTCCTAGACAACCCGAAAATGACGCTGGTCTTGCTCCAGAGGTTTTTGTACACCAGAGAAGGTTACCGTTGTGAAAATTTCCGCGAAGCCAAGTCCGAGGAAAGAAACAAGAGGACAATTTGCGGCAAGGTTAGGAGGTTCATTCAATTGCTGGATCGAAGTAGCAGAAGTTGGGAAAACCTTTGAAGAGTTACGACATCTGGTACTGGTGAAGCAGTTCCTGGTGACCTGCTCGAGCAAGTTGGCAATGTTTCTCAAGGAGCGAAATTATAATTCGCTGCAGGAGGTCGCAGTAAAAGTTGACATCTTTCTAGCTGGTCAAGTGCAACCTCACTTAAGCGGTAAGACTGAATGAGAGGAGATTGACAGGAAACTGAAAACAGGGGATTCCCCTAAGGGGAGCAGAGGCGAAGTCCGAAAGAACATCCGATACTTCCTCTGTGGATACGCGGGTCATAAAACCGAGAACAGTCGGCCCAACAAGCAAGCATTTAAGGCGCCGGTATGTTGGAAACACGGCCTTACGGGTCACAGGGCGAATCGATGTGAGACGAAACCTAATGCGGGACGGGATGCATGTTTCGTGTCTGTGGACAATGCCTGGAGGAAATTAGGGTGAGCCTGATGACGCCGTCGCCGCATAAAGGAACGAAGAGAAGTTCCTTGTCGTGAATGCTGCCGTGGGCAGAGCTCCCACAGTCCTCGCGGTGAACATGCTCGTGCTGGAGGAATGTCTCGGAAACCATCAAGTGACGGTACTAAGTAACACTGAGTGCAACACGGTGGTGGTTAGAAAAAAATAGTGCCGCCAGAGAGTCATACTGGCAGGTCAAGTGCCGTCATCTTGTTGGGTCGGAGAGTTAGGCACCTACCGGAGGCAAGATTTCTATGCAAAAACGCCATTCTATGCAGGAACGGTCATGGCAAATGCCAGAACTCGGTGTTGGGGAACATTCCGCACGTTGAAGGCGCCTATGACCCGGATCAGGATTGGGAGAAGCAACATAAAACTTCAGGGGGAAGTCCAGAAGAAAGGTAGTGCCATATTAGTGTACTGGAAAGTCGGGAGAAGCCAACAAGGGGTACAGTACAAAAAATGATGATGGGTTGTGTCAATCGAAGCTACTCGAGAGTGCTGCAGCAGGAAAAAAAGCAAGTGTGGCAAGAAAGGGGCAAAAGAAAAAGGAAGAGACGCCACTGAAGGTACCTCAGGTGCTGGTCACTAACACCACCGTACAGGAGCTCGCTCAAGAAAAGAAGGATGACAATAATCTTGCTTGATGCTTCGACGAGGTTGGGAAAATCAAGAGGAATCCTAAAGCAAGGACAAAGTTCCTTCTTTTGTTTTTGTAAAAAGTGGCCTGTTGTACAGGGCGGTCGAGTATTCCTCAGGAAGGAAAATTTATCAATTAGTGCTCCCGACAAAGTTCAGAGCAGCGGTCTTTTTGCGACGTGCGTCAACGCACCGTGCCCAAAGGCAAGGTTGGCAGAGCGCCGCTAGCAAAAATGTCCACGATCAAGTCTCTATTCCAGGCGCACGCTACTGCATTCACAACATGTTGTTCCAAACAATGTCTTGGAACAAACGTGTTGAGACGGTCAGGACAGTCTTTGAGCGCTTCCGGGAAGCGAACATCACTATGTGAAGCCAAAGAATTGTGAGTTACGGTTTCACGAGATCAGATTCCTGGGGCACGACATTGGAATGGGGATGATCTTGCCAGACCCCAAGATCATAAAAAGGATTCTAGATGGCCCAAGGCATCAAACGAAGCTAGAAGGTCATTTCCGGGTCTAGCAGGGTTGTACCGAAACTTCGTAAAAAACTATGCACGCCTAGCAGCACCGTTAGTAAAAGTTACCAATTAGCGTGTCTGAAACAAGGTTTATGTGGGGACCGTAGAAGAAGAAGCCTTCGAGTAGCTGATAAACAGGTTGGGATAATCTCCCATCTGGTTGGCACCGAACCCAGATGAGGGAATTCGTGCTGAGAACTGACGCATCTGACGTCAACCTGGGAGCAGTGATGTTACAAGAAAGGGACCGGATGCTCATTCTGGAGCGTATGCAAGTAGGAAACTCAATAGTGAGGAGCGAAACTACGCAACAGTAGAAAAAAATGGCTGGCGTTGGTGTGGGCCGTAACTAGGTTCCGTCTGTTTTTGAATGATAGAGCATTTCGAGTGCAGTCATTCATTAGAATTCATAAACAAAGCAAAGCTCACAATAAGCAGAGTGACGAGGTGAACTATGACTTTTCAGAACCACATCTTCTTTCACGGAAAACATACCAAGGGCAGAGACAACGTCGGGCGGCATTGGTTAGCCAAGTGCAAAAAGCGTATAAATTTTACATTAATTTCTGTCTTCTTTTTTCATTCATCTTTGCTTGAATCTGTGAACTTTTTTTTTAGTTTAAACATATGTTTTGTGCTGATTTACGAATGTCGACTAATATGGTGCTCAGTCACTTTAGCTGTTTTCTACGTTTTTCGCTTTCGTTGCGATATATTATTTACGATTTTGTTTCGATATAGATTTCACGAAGCTGCTTCAGAATATACTGGGGCCGGGAACTCGTTAAGCTACGTAGCGCGGCTTCGTTTTTTTTTTTTTTGCTCCACCATCACGTGTAATAAAAATAAACTATTATTATCATTATTATTATTATTATCTGGTTCTGAGCCCGCGTTGCGGCTGTGGTCGTTGAGGTGCAGGCGCAGTTGAGAATGCTGAGGTCATGACGATCGAGGTCGGTGAGGTCGGGGGTGGGAAATGTCCACAAATCATGTAATCGGGTCTAGAATATCGAAATCAAAGCTTCCTGCTAGAACAAATTAGATTTTGGTGGCTAAAAAAGACTGATGTATGTCCACGAAGAAAACTGTGCTTCAAATGTAGTGGACCGGCGAGGAGAGCTGGTGTGCAGTTCTGACGGACAAAGTGGATTGTTTCCACGTAACGCTCTCTGGTATGTGTGAGTGCTATTTCTTTCTTCTTTTTTTTATATGCCATTATGTGTGTGTGAGTGCCACTTTGAAGACATCGACTTATAAGGACGTTCACTGAGGAAAACGTAAAGTGAAACATTAAATTTAAACAAACTTAAGTCAAGGTAAATTCTATCAGTTAAGTTCTAAAAATGTTTTTTTTTTATTTGTGATGCAAACTTTACCTCAATCGTTAGGAGACGAATACGCTCGAAGTGCTCGACAATTGTGTACAGTGATGCGATATAAAAGAGTTATTTCGTTTGTTTATGTTCTATCCTCTAAATTGTAATCAAGACAAAAGAACATCAACCCTGCTTTGTACTCTCATTTTGTGTGTAGCTACTAAGTGAAGCCAGAGGTGAACAGTCTCATAATTCTACTTTATTTAGCTTGCCACTAATCAAGCCCTTTTTAAGATAGATACTTCTATCGAGCAAGTGACCTTTTTGAGGTACTAAACCAGCGGTCAACCGCGTTTAAACTCGGCTTGCTGGTCTTATGACGCACATGACCCGTCAGTCCAACCTTGAGGTCAGGTAAAAATGTAAAGTAAATCGCAAGGGATATACTGTCCAAGCAACAAATATTTGGACTGGTGTTATATTACGCAATGATTACGACCTTGCGAAAAAACAAATGTCAACAAAATTGTTACAGGCACAGTTGCTTTTATTAGAACTTCGTTTAGAAGAAACCAGGAAAAGCCTAGGTAACTGTGTTCGCGGCGTAAGATAATAAGCAGTGCAGCTTAAAGATTCCTTTAGTAAAATAACATGCAATTTAGTTGGAAGAAAACTGCTAAAAAATGTGTTAATTTCACAGAACAAATATCTTAATTAATCCGGCTGCAGTGGCGGATGAGTTGAAAACATTAGTTATTCTCATTACAATGAGCGATCTTTGTGATACAACGTTTTTCTATAACTGCCCCGAATCAAAACGTGGCTTCCCTAGGCTAATATATTTTTTTTGTTTAAAAATCAAAGTTACAAGTATTTTGCAGGCCTGATTTACAATCTTCACATTAAGGAGCTTATAGGAGGTATGTATTTATTCTTGATATTTAGAGCGACGCAGTTTGAATAGCTCTATCTCTAAAAAAATGCCAAGTTAGAAAATTTCAGTATTGTGGATACCTAAAAGGTCGCGTTTTGAAACTATGTCAATCTTCGCTTGCACATTTACAAAAAAAAGTGTGACTTCACTAATATTTGTTTAATCCTTCACAGCCGGTCTGTGTCACAAAAAAACAATTATGGTCTGCCCCGTGTAATCAATGTTGCCATGCAAGTCTGAGCTGGAGAGTCCCCTAGGGGTGTTCAAGTTTGTCTTCGTGACAAGTTCCGGAAACCACTTGGAGCGCTTCCTTGTTCCATGATGCGCATTTTGCCATATTCTCAAGCGGCTTGCACATGCGTCAGAGTTACTTCAACAACGACTTCAGAAGTTCTTGACTAATGAAGACTTCCTCTCTAAATATTTTTGAAAGTATCAGTGGCGCTTCAAATATTTTTTTCTTCAAATGTATAGTTGCAAACGTCTGAAAATTCTCTCAAGCTATTGTCCACAAGATTTGAAGCTTGAAAATTGTGTATTTGCAAATAAACAAAATATCTAAAGCGCCCGATTTCACGCTACCGCGCGAGTCCATGACGTAGATGGCGAAATGGTGCACTCTTGGCTTTAAAGGGAGAACCCTTATTCCGAGCGTGGCATGTCTCCTTCTACAGGGTGGAGGCGACGTGTAACCTTTCTGTTTCTAGTTTTGTTTATAAACAGTGGTCTACTTATGCAGTTTTTTTGTTTTTTTTAAATAGAGCGGATAAATTAGGTGCCGCAAACTTTGCTGAGCGATGTGAGGAGCGATGTCCATTCCGTGCTGTGTTAGGCGTTTCCCCTGCACAGGACACATGAAGTGGAGAAGAAATTGCAGAAAAGGCCAGGAAAGAGTTCGAAAAACGCGGGATTTCGTTGTCGTGACTCACTACGCCGCTAATTTCAAAATCAGCGACGCAATACTTTCGCAATCGTAGTAAAAAAAAAAAAAAAATATATATATATATATATATATATATATATATATATATATATATATATATATATATATATATATATATATATATATATATATATATATATATATATATATATATATATATATATATATATATGCAGGGTGACGGTAGAAAGCGAACCAGGAGGATTTTATTCGACGTTTCGACCTGAGACAGGTCTTCGTCAGGAATAGGGTTACAAGAAAAATGTGGTTCTATTTATACAGTGTTTAGAGGGGAGAGAGTTCGCATACAAAGAAAGTGCGTAGGGAGAACAGATAAGGGTACACCACCCAAGATCTCACACAAAAAAAGAAATAAACACCAAGGAAAAAAAAAAAAAGGGCGAGGACGAGAGTAGGTGATTAACCAAATAACACACTTCGCAAAAAAAAAAAAAAAGACTGGGCACAGAGGACACAAATAAAGGGACGAAATCTAAGGCAGGGGAAGCTGCACACGGAGGTCGCCGAATACATAGATGACACATCAAAAGTGGTAGGAAATACAGGATGTACGGGAATTAACTAAACAACACAACAAAGGAACGAAAACGCACTGTCCAGTTCTAGCTCCAAACTCAGTACCACAAAAGTCTAGGTCCAAATGGTTTATTATTTATGGTCGTTATCGCACTATTTATTCGATAGCGCCTCCATCGATGCAAGTGTTCCTGGGCTTCTATTTATTCCTTCCTTTATTGTGTTAAATCGGTATATAAGATATGACTCGCGTTGTTCGCGTTCCCGATTTGATTTGAATCCAGACTCTAAAAGTGTAACAGATAATTTATCGAATGTGTGGTTCTTGAGGGTGAGATGTTTTGAAATTGGCAGGCCCGGCAGGTATTTTGCGTGTGATCTGTGATTGTTAAAACGTAGCCTAAACGCTGTCTCGGTCTGTCCTATATATTGTTTTTTGCACACCTCACACTGTATCAGATAGATTACATTTGAAGAGTCACATGTAAGCTGCCCTCGGATTTTTATTGAGAACTGGGAATGCGTGCTATTGGCCGTGTTAGTTTCTCGCATATGTTTACAGACCAGGCATCCTGCTTTCAGCGCACGGTCGGCATCCGTTATTTGGTTGGGACGAATTCAGTCGGGAGTTAACTAGGCTGTCTCTAAGGTTGCGTGAACGTCTCGTAAATCACCCCGGGAGCTGATGGGAATGCACGTTTGAGGCGTTCGCTTTGTTCTAAAATGTTGTAATGTCGCCTTAAAATATTATTTACGTTGGGGAAATTCATACTATAGGTTAGAAATAAATTCGTGCGCTGCGCGTTGCACTGAGGTGGGCGGTCCTCCAGGAGGTCAGCGCGGTTTAGTAGGGCGGCTTTTTGGATTGCGTCGTTAATGACCCGCAGAGGATATTTTTGTTTTTCCAGTGCGTTCTTTAGATGATGAGAGCTCGATTGGAAGTCCTCTTGCCGTGAGCATACACCTTTGAAGCGGTGGGCCTGGCTGTAGGGTATACCATTCTTACAGTGACGGGGATGGTCGCTTTCGTAGTGAAGAGTATTTTTGCCGATCTGTTGGCTTACGATAAAGATTAGTTGTAAGCTTGCCTTTTTCTAATATTATAGTGGTATCCAAGAAGTTGATACTGGTCTGAGAATAAGCGTGAGTGAAGCGAATGGTTGAATGTACAGCATTGTACTGATTTATAAATTCTAGCAGCTTCTCTTCTGTGTGAGGCCAAATAAGAAAAATGTCATCTATAAACCTCTTGTAGATCAGTGGTTGTAAAGAACAGTCAGAGAGGAATTTAGTCTCCAGTTTGCCCATAAATATATTGGCATAACTAGGTGCCATCTTAGTACCCATCGCAGTGCCGTTAACCTGCCTATAATATTCTTTGTTAAATTCGAATGAGTTCAGTTCTAAGACTAGGTGCGTGAGGGTGGCAATGACGTTACTATCAGGGGTGTCTACCTGTCTGTGTTGTTCGTACATTTCCAATTAGAGAGGCTATTCCGTCGTCATGTGGGATATTGGTGTAGAGAGATGATACATCTAGGGTGACGAGATACGACCCCTCCGGTACACGCAAATCAGAAATTTCTCTTAAGAAGTGGGTGGTATCCTTGATATAGGAGTCAAAAGTTAAGGGTATGTGCCTGATTAAACTGTCTAAGTATCCTGATATCGGTTCAGTTATCGTACCTGATCCTGACACGATTGGTCGACCTGGGTTGCCGGCTTTATGGATTTTTGGGAGCATGTAGAAGCGACCACATGAAGGATGAGTTGGCTTTATTGTATTGTATTCATTAATAGTTATTTTCCCTTGTTTTAGAAGATCCTTTAGTGCCAATATTGCGACCCGCGTGTGTTCTGCCGTAGGGTCGCCCGTAAGTGGCTCGTAGAACTTTCGATCGGTTAGTTGGCGGTGACCTTCTCGGATGTAGTCACCCTGCATATCTCTCTTTTACGCCTTCGGCCTTTCAAGCCAACATGCCACCTATATATATATATATATATATATATATATATATATATATATATATATATATATATATATATATATATATATATATATATATATATATATATATATATATAGCACCTGTGATGAAAAGAAGGCACTCGAGAGAAATATGCTCACAAAATATTTGCCCTTTAAGAGATGGTCGTCGAAGGATGACACGCAAAATCGTGAAGCGTTCCACATTTTTTCTTGAGATCATTTTTTTGGCATCCTTCGACGACCATCTCTTAAAGGGCAAATATTTTGCGAGTATATATATATATATATATATATATATATATATATATATATATATATATATATATATATATATATATATATATATATGCATATTTATATTTACAACTATGGCAGACGTTCTACGTCACATATCAGGTTGTTTTTGGAAACGTGTACCTAGTCGCGCGTCTGAAAACTACGCATCGCACAGAAAAATGGGTGGGGTGATGGCGTGTAATCTGCGCCAAACGCCGTCTATTGAGGAAAATTATTAGCGTTCAGTGTAATTAAAGATAATAATTTAAATTTAATACTTACATTTGAACTATGGATTTGAATGTAAACGGTTTCAATTATGAACTTGATGGAAAGATTGCAAAACGAAGAAATTCATTCATGTTAGAATATTTAAGGCACGTGCGGCATTTAACGGCGTTCCCAAATATTGATCGGTATAAACGCGTTTCTAGGTATCGGTTTCTTATCGGAACGCATCTCCCCTCAAAAATCCCGCTCCTCGTGCCCAAAACGCTCAACGTGGTTGCGCTGCCACGCATCGCACGCAAAGGTGTGTCTTCACACTGATTCCAACGACAAAAAGGCAGACCTCAGGCGGCAGTCCAGATGATGTTTTATCAATAGGCGGTGACAGGTGAAGAGAGTAAAGTGGAAGCTCCTTCTACCTCTTTCCACTTTAGCAGAGCGAACACTGATAGGATGCAACCTCCTGTCAAGCGTTCGGTTCTGCTAAAGTGGAAAGAGGTGGGAGGAGCTTCCACTTCACTCTCTTCACCTGTTACCGACTTTAGCCTTTTCTAGATGTGATAGGTGGGGGCCAACGAGGTAGAGGGGCTTAGAGTGATAAACCGGAAGTTTGGAAGTGGCACCCCCCCGGTTGCCGCCATGTTGTACGCAAAAGTGACCCCTCGTCACGTCACCTGACAAGAGCAGTGACGTCATTCGTAAGATGGCAGCGCCCATAGCTGGCGGAGGCGAGTTTGTTCGGTGCGCGGTAGCCGTGATGTGCAGCTGCTTTCCGACGACTTCGGGCTTTTTCGTGCTCGCTGACGCAGGTATAATGTGAAAACATGAAGGAATGAGACTTTATACCCTTTTTGCGCAAGATCGCTCTTGATCATCTGGATATTAACGCCTGTGAGACAGCATCAGCCGTATCGCCGTACCGATGCTCGGATTCCCGGATGTGTTCGAGGATCGATAGAACTTCAAGTGCTTTCAGCATGAAATTTTCGCATTCTCTTAGCTTTGTTTGAACGTTGGATTGTCTGAGAATCGACGCGAAATGTATGCGTCGGACGTAGGGCTTAGGGGAATTCTTTTCAGCACTAGGTAATTGCATAATCGCAGCCAACTTCTAGCGAGGAAGCTCCTGCGATCTTCGTTTGAACGTCTGAGAATCGAAGCGAAAGGTATACGTCGCGTTAGGGCCTAGGGGAAGTTGTTTCAGCCCTGCGTCACAGAATAACCATAGAAAATTTTGGCGTGGAAGCTCCTGCGATCTCAAACCTTTTGTGCTAATCGACGACTTTACATTCAATCGCTTTTCTTCCTTTTTTTGTGAGTGCGAAGTGCACACTTATGTTCAGCTGCGAGGATGACGTTTTATTGAGTGTGGGGATGAATAAATCGTTGCAGGCACCTGCTTCAAAGCTATTCGACTTGCTATAAAAACAACCGTTTTGGTGTACGCATAGATTAACTGCGCATTTTTTTCTTTCGAAGGATTTATTGCAGCAATACTTTTTTTCATCAAGAGTGCATTGTATTAGTTGGTCAATTATTTACTTGTTCTAATTACCTGGACAAGATTATTCATATTTGTGTTCATCCCTTGACCGAAGAGCAGTCTTGTTGAAAAATGTTGACTACCATTCCGTTCGGTCTCTTCAACAGACTTTTTTCGAAAGTGTGGGCTTCTTACACTTCGTGTCACCGTAACTTGGAAAAGGGCGACCGCCACAGCCCCCTCGAGCCAATCAGAGACGGAGTGAAGGTGTGTGACAAATCTGTGCAGACGAGCACTCTAATGATATGTTGTCATGTGCCTCTCTCCAACGTGCATATTGACTCACCGAGACTGTAGCCTTTGCCGTTTCCCAAATTGTGATGGAACGAATTGCAGTAGTGACTACTCTAATTGCCCAAGACCTTCATACTTTGGGCATTTGTTCAACAAGAGTGTTATGTCCGCCATCACTGTGAACTCGGCTGAGCGTCTATTGGACTCGAATGCTGCATTACCGTTCGACGTGAACTGGGGCCCACTCGTGTGCTTTACACCGAAAAAGAATGGCGACAGTCGTGTTTGCTTGATGGGGTTTTGCAAAGGGTCTATTTCGTCATACGTATAGGAAGTGTCCTGCTATAAAGCAATGCATCAACACATACTATTAAACTAGATGCTCAGAGGTGTGTTTGTTTTTGCAATTAACAAGTTACAGCAGTGTGCTTTATTGTTATCATGTGTGTAGTTTTAGGTATCCTCTCTGGAATGCCTACAAAGGCCTCTGGAGGGAATAAATTAATAAATAACATTTTCACATCACTGGAGTTGGTTTTCGGATGTGCCACATGTTCAGGAGACGTGGAACGAGTGCAGCCCAATGCAACCAGTCTGCCAGTCTGGTATGTCCCATTAATTAATATTGAGGGGTCAGAGATGCGAGTGTCCTCAAAAGGTCCAGCACGCACGGTAAACACAATTCTTTATGTATAGACTGTGAAGGCGTAAAGGCGAGCGGAAATATGTTTGTTTGGTTAGTGTATCAAATATGTTTATTTCCACTTGATTACATAATTATTGGTTGTTTGCAAATGATTCCATAACGAGTTCTTTCTGCAAAAGTCTTGTGTCAGGTGTTCAGTCGTAATACCTGTGGTCTTTGTTCTCGGATGACGCCCCTGGCACGTCGGTGTTCAGTATGGTCAAGTGGCAACTTTGACCGATTGATGGCGTCTTGTAATCATACGTCATGTGCGGCCACTGGCATCTGACGCACTGAAGCTGCAGGGCTGGCTTCAAATCCGCAAATCTTTTGGTAGTTTTCTGCATCAATGCAGCAAGCTCGGGCATATATGAATGCTTCGGCGTTGGGGTGTATCGTTGAATTGGCATCGAATAGTAACGGGCAGCCGGTGGCGGTCGTCGTGACTTTGTGGCATAAGTCGCCCTCGGTTCGTCAGATGCCGCTTCGCTCGAAGAAGTCTCCAGTTGAATTGCCTGTCCAACTTGTTCCGAAACAATCTCGGCAACCAAAATAAAAGCCGGGCAACTGATGGCAGGAAGTAGCTTCCTGATCTCCTCCCGGAAAACGTTGTGGATGATGTCGCGGATGCCTGGGAGGCTGGCGTCGAAGTTGCAGCTGGACGACTCGAGTATCGAGACGCTGGGGAGTTGTTGATATTGACAGGCTCGGGCCCGCAGTGTACGTTCAATGTTGGAAGCCTCGGTGATATGAACCCTTTGACTGTTGTCGTGGGGTTGCGGACAAAGCTCTCGAGGGTGTTGTCCCTCACATGAGGGACATGGGATTCTTAGCTTCTTGTCTTCTGCAGCATCAGGGTTGGCGTGGGTGCTCGATCAGGCGCAAAACATCCTCCACAAAGGCGGTGATGCTCTCGTTGGGGCCGTGTCCTGGACAGAATCAGGAATTCGGCCCTCTCTCGTCATTGTTGGCTGATGAACGTGCACTTCAGGTCGATCTTGCAAACTTTTCACGACGTTAAGGGTGATTCGTGGTTCTCAAACCAGTGCCTGGCAGTTTCTGCTAGTTGTCCGTCTACCCACTGGCGGGCGACACGGTCATAAATTTCAATCCAGTTCTCGACGTCTTCATACACCTTGCGCGAAAGGGCATCAGAGTGCGAGGTGTGACGGGCATGCAAACGATGGTGGGAGCGGACGCGGTTTGCTGCTACAGGTTTGTCATTGTTGGCTTAGTCAGCTTCGGTTTTTCTGGCAAAAGACCGAATTCCGGTGGTTCTTGCTGGTATAGCAGCGACTGGCTCGGATTTCAGGTTCTTCGTGGTGAATTTCCGAGGTTCGTCCTTGTGGTACTCGCTCGTCTTGCGGTTTCTCCGCCGGGCTCGGGATAGGACTTGGTTCCCGGCTCGCCGGGGGTTTAAGACACGGGGTAATCCGCCACCCGTGTCTTGTTATCGGGCAACTCGGCTGAGGAGCCGCCAGGGTCGACACAGAGTGAAGGGCTATGGGTAAAGTGCGCAGCACCTCCACCCGAACATACGATGACAGCTGAGCATGGCCTGGAACTTTTCAGAATAGTAATTATTGATAGAAAATAGGACTGGAGCAATCATCCGTGACAATATAACAAAACAGACAGAGAATAGTCTATCCTGACTACTAAAGAAACTGCACGTACTGCTTTAGTGGCATTCTGTCCGAATAAATCGTCTCCTTCGGGGTTTGGCGAATGCTGTGGACGAGCTGAACTGAAGTGAATGTGGGACCACTTTACTGGTAATGAGCCGCTGCAGACTGTCGTCGCAAAGCGGCGTGAACGGATGGACTGGTTAGGTTACACGCGCGATGAAATGTCCATACAGCTTGCAATTCGCGTAACGAGTGCTGATAAAACTTTTGTATCGACGAAATGTGCGACAGGCCAGCGGATCAATACCAACTGCAACACCTGCGCTCCGTGAAAGTGCACGTCTACGCCAGAACAATTTAAGAAGCAGCACAGCACCACCTAAACCACGGCACAGGAACTACCAGCTTGAAGGCAGCTCTTCGGTGCGCCGCACACCTGTGCTCCGTGAAAGTGCACGTCTACGCCGGAACTATTTGGGAAGCAGCACAGTATCATTTAGCACGGCACGGGAACTACAAGCTTCAAGGCAGCTCTCCGGAGCACCGCACAACCAAAGTGAGCCTTCAGTCATTTGAACGAAGCGGCACCACGATTGCACACTGCCAAGCACGACTCACGCAATTTCCGTCACTAAACTGTGTATCCAAATATATTGCACACGCTTCACTGCAGACCTCGAAGATTCCGATGGTCAACGAGAGCACAGAAACGTCGCCTCAAAAATTTATCCTAGCGGTATCCGAATCAATCCGAGGTCCGAGCAACGTAGGGCCGATTGTCTCCTTCGTGGCAATATCCCCGTCGGTCACCAGCGAAGTGCACACCGTTCCTTCGTATTTTCACGTTATACCTACGTCAGACGCCACGCTGAACTCTGAAGTCGTTTTCGACCGGCCTCATATGACGGCTTCCGCGTCTGAAATCAACTCGCCGAGACGAACGACAACGAACGAAGCATCCGACAGGCTCCGGCCAATGCTCCGGCCCAGCTGGGGCGAGCCGCTGCCTGGGCGCTGCCATCTTTCCTGTGACGTCACGTATTTGGTTTGGTGACGTGACGAGGGGTCAAATTTGCGTACAATGGCAGCGCCCTTATGGGGGTCACTTTCGAGTGCAGACCGGAACCCCGGTTTATCACTCTAAGCCCCTCTACCTCGTTGGTGGGGGCGCACGTACGTTGCGCGGTTTCGCCACGGGGAGCGGGATTTCGCTCCGATTAGAAACGAAAACCTAGGAACACGTCCAAATTTGATATTTTGTCAAAACGCCGCAACATGTTGCGCGTGCCTTATATCATTTTAACGTTGGTGGATTTAGTAATTTTACATGACGCCTAGCAAGTTTCCAAATAAAATTATGCCTTTTAAATTAAGAACTACATGTTTAATTACCGAAAAATAATTATTAACGCAAGTATACTGAACGATAATAATTTTTTTGAATTGGACCTTTCGCTCATACAACGGCATCATCCTTTTTTCTGGGCGGGAGCGATTTGCAGGAGCGACTTGACCCGCGTTTTCAAAACAGTCTGTATATATGGCGAATCCTAATTTTAATTAGAGACATATGCAACTTGCCAAATAAAAAATCATTAAAAACGCTGCCGCCATTTACGTCATAAAAAAAGCGATTAGGAGGTTGGCCAGGGAGGACTGGTTAAGGCGAGCGTGTTCTGATTATGAATACTTAAAATAAAAAAATAAAAAAGCGCACGAATGTTTGAGGGAATACTTCATGCAATCCTTTCTTCTTAGAAAAGCAGTTTTGATTTTTATATTACGCCATCCTCGATCACATAGCACAATAAAATATTCATCGACGTTGGGGTTGCCAGTGGCCCTTTAACAAAGCCTTCTACTTTACTCACTTCCTGAAGAGGGAATTCGAAGGGCGTGAATCTTCCATTGTGCCAGCCAGCGGCGCCTAGAATGTCTGACTCTGTTTGACTTTGTTGAGCTGCTTGCTATAAAAGGAAATTAACGAGGGGTTAGGGAAGCACAGGAAATTGTGGTGAAAGAAAATATACCTATACGGTAATTGGAGGCTATAAAAAAACTGCATGTGAATAGAGTGGATAAGTGTCAGGCTTTTACAAGCAACATAAACCGACACCTACTATCATGTTGTATCACAAATTGACAGAGAACACCACAATTTATTCCTTTTCGCTGCTTTCGGGTGGATTGATTGGCATGGCCATGACTCACACATGGTATCGCCGCTGTCTTAGGAAATGCAAAATCATAAACGAATTTGAAACTATTGTAGTTCTTTTCACTTTTTAGATATCCCGTCTCTGCAAAACTATTCTTCTTTTTTTCTGTCTTTCTTGCGTTGATTACGTCAATCTCAGAACTATAGAACATACAGCGACCACCATGCATAACTAGCGAGCCGATTTGAAAGGTATACATTTTGTGTGTTTTAGCGTGCCCGAGATCTCGATACACGTTACACGACACAACCAGCCCCCGTAAAATTACTACCGCAGAGTTCCAACCAGCTCACCGGGAACAAATGGGCTTGACATCAACTCGGCGGGACGCCGTACGCTTTTGCTCTCGGTGTAAGAGTGCAGACAAGCGTGGCTCGCGTGGCATAATTCTCTCAATTGGTCAAACTGGCAATGCAGTCATCCAATCAGTTCTTCCCAGAGAAGAAGTATAAAGAGCTTGATGGCTTTAACTGTGTAATTCTAGGGGCAGTGCACTGACACTAAATAAAATATAAGCACGGTACCGTTGCTTGAAGCCGCACGTTTCCCTTAGAAGTAGTGCGAATTCAATTCAATAACAAGCCAGCAGCTGCAGGCATAGGTTTCTTTTTTTATTACTTTTATTTATGGGTAAAGCAAGCCCAGGGGATAAATCGATCCAAAGTTCTCGCAGCTTCTTCTAGGCGAGAATATATGGCTTGTGTGCTCTCCCTGGGAGCAGGTATATGACTCCGGACGGAACCATTGATCATTGGCACGGTGTAGCCGTGCCTTCCCCAGCACCTTCAGACTCTTCCGGGTGGCTGCGCGCAATATAGGTTCCTACACATTGCCGCCACGACCGCTTTATTTTGCAATATGTATCTTGTCGTGTCGTCAATATCATTTCGTAACGTTGGCTTTTGCTGATGCGTTCTCGAGATACGAGCAACGCACCTGTTTACAGGCATTTAGACCGAAGGCCTTTTAATCAACGAATCAGTCAGCAATCCTGACTATGCGTGCTCCTTGGAATGCGCTGAGTCGCCAGTTTAATCAATGCCATTAATCGGAAGTCCTATAAGATGACCGTGAGCCAGGAGTGTTAGCTTAGCACAATCAGTCACCCCTATGAAGGAAGCTACTTTGGTAAATTAATTTAAAACTGGTTGCTTAATTACATTGACAACTATTTTGCTTTAAACCAGATAATTGCAAATAAAATTACAAGGGTCCAAAACGTAACTCAATACAATTATGCATTATTTCCAGAGAGTAATGCACTTACTTCGCAATTACCTTATTTGTAAAGCTATCTATTCTGGCACATATTTCCGTGATGATGAAGTTACTGGTAATGCGTGACCGAATGAGTTACCTTAATGGTTAAATTCAAATCAGCTCGACTTGAAGTTTAAGAAAACAAATACAAAACTCAAAACAACAGTGTGATATAACCCGTTCCCGTTTAAAAACCTTTCGAATTATGTTGTTGGGAAGCTTGAAAATTGACACCTTATATGAATAAATTCACGCGAATATATCTAGATTTAACAAAATCGAATACAGTATAAATCTACTGGTTCTATGCTGGTTAAACAGTCAGTTATAATATCCATTAGTGCATAATCATCTCGATCACAGCCTACGTGTATGAGGTTCCACAACTAAAACAAAAATAAATCTATTTAGAAAAAATAATTACGCCTTACATAAAACTTTTGATGCAATTTTGATGCAATTTACTTCGTACGACTCGACTATGGCAACTGAAGGTGTCAATTCACATCTTCAATTTATTAAATGCGACCTGTCTACATCCTTTGATCCATTCCTTCCTAGTAATACACAATACAACTTTCGGCATGTATTTTATAAAATGCCTTGGTTAAGGGCTATGGAACTTATCATTTGGCATACTTAATACTGGGGGTGTGCGAAAATTCAAGTTTCAAATTGGAATCGATTAATTATTGTCCAAATCATTGGATTCGACTATCGAATTTCTAGTATTTAAGCTTCTTTTTTAATTCAATCCATTGAATATTAGTATTGTTGGCGAACATACAGGTTTATACACGCTGTTCCTATGGTGAACTAGTCCTCTCATGTTCGGGTTGGATACATGT
Organism: Ixodes ricinus; assembly: GCA_037355805.1. Taxonomy (NCBI): domain Eukaryota; kingdom Metazoa; phylum Arthropoda; class Arachnida; order Ixodida; family Ixodidae; genus Ixodes; species Ixodes ricinus. The sequence continues at coordinate 38,370 of JAZHYW010011688.1, forward strand.
TAAGTCTGCTTTCAAAGGCCTTGACTAAAGAACCACTTCGACAGAATGGAATTCGTTTCTTGTGGTCCTCGAACGAAGCAATTATGCTCTAACCTTGTGATATGCGATCTGCGAAAACCCGTAATCCGCGCACGTCGCCATTCTTTACTTCAAGTTCTGGCGTCACCTAAAGCCAGCTCTGTACACTACAAGCCTATTATTCGTTGTTAGGTTCATAATATGGTCAACTATGATTAAAATTTAAATTGCATCGATAACTGAACCGGTCCCTTCCGCTAAACCGTCGCTCTCGAGCAGCAGCGTCGAGCGAGATCATTGTGGGGCTAGACGCGTCACCCTCTATGTGACTATAATAATCCCTGAAGTAGGCAAGCAAGCGGGACAGAGGACAAATACAACTTTTCGAAAACAGCTCGGTGACTGGTGCGCGACTGGAAAAAAAATTCGCCTGTCCTTGGTATAATCATAGTGAGAGAAAGAGAACAAAGGACAGACACAAATCTCCAAACACAGCGAATGACTGGTGTGCGACTGAAAATATCTGCCTGGTCCTGATATAGAACCAGGGACCTCTTTATTTTTAGTGGAGCGCTCCAGCAACTGAGGTAACCAGGAGTCAGATGTCAGTAGAGTTCTCTACTGACGTCTAACTCCTGGTTAACGCACTCGGTAAAGCGCTTCACTGGAAATGGAGAGGTCACTCGTTCGATACAAGGACCAGGCGGATATTTTCAGTTGCTCAGCAGTTACCTTAGCTGTGTTTGGAGATTTGTGTTCGTCATTGGTCCACCTTGTTCCCCTTCTGCAGGTTATTTTCGTTATTACTGTCCAGCTTGCTTGCACCTTTGCATTATTTGCGTTATAATCATAACCCTTTGCGTTTTCTCTTAAATGTGATAGTAAAGGCGCTAGCAATTTTTCGAACAAATGTACAAGAAACCTTTCATCTCTTAACGCAAATAGCATCTGCATAGGCGAAAGGGTGATATATAAAAATCGTGAAGAAAAGAAATGCCAAATTTTGAACGTCACCCAAAGACAACTGAATTAAGTACCCAAATATTTTGAGAAAAGCACTCAACCACTGTGCCAAGAGGGAGACTTACGAAGCGGTAGTTATTATGTCCGGTCAACTTATCTTTATCGCGCGCATGCGCAGGTTCCGGAGCTAGGCGCGCTCACAGGTTGTTCTGCAGTCTTCATAATGCCTCGCGAGAGGAAGGGGTGGTCTGGAGAGGAAATGGTTGAACAGAAGCGGCGTCGTCCTGAGTATCACCGTCTTTATTAAATGAAAATATAGTGGGGATCACACTTGTCCATCGTTAGGAATAGTTTCTGCATAACAAACCGTGTTTTTTATGGCACGGAAAACCAGTATTTTGATGCGTACTCTATAGAGCCAAGATACATTTCCCGCTTAAACACCTCTTAAAGATAACCTCATATATTTTGCCTTAATGCTTGGAACTTCAAATATTCATGCCGTATACATGAGCAAGCGTGTACGTAGGCTTGTAGCACTTTAAAACTTCGGGCTATCGCCTGGTTCCCGACCCGTCTGCTTTTGTGTCCTGAAATTTATTTCACGAAGAAGCAGGTTGGAAATGAAAAGACTAGTAAGAAACGTAGGTTATATTCACATGCCCAGCTTCTAAGCTAGATTTCCGCTGTTCAATTTTCAGTATTACGAAAATCCCTTGCGAAACAATTTGTAAACTGTTCGGGATTACGCCGGTCTTAACGTGAATCGAACGATTGGATTCTTTGCTATTCATCATGATCCCATTTTAAGTGAGACCACTGAGATAATGTCGTCCCTGCTTCTTGCGACACACACTTGTTTCTTCTTCTAATATTTTATATTTCCAAGAAAAAGCAGGGACTACTTTTAAACTTACACTTTACTGCTTTTGTGCAAAATGGCCCGTTGCTCAACGCTTCAATTTCGTAGAGTTCGTTTTTGTATATCCACAGCTAAAATCTGCGGGATTGCAGGGCCGTTGCGAAAAGTTTCTTTTTTCTATGCGTCAACTTTTTAATAAACTTTGATACAAAAAATTGGTATGAAACTTACAATCGAACACCTTTGTATCTCGTAGAACTGCTAAGATTTGTCTTTTTTTCCAAGCCATTGTGATAATTGTTTTGAACATTTGCTGGGAATCTAACACATGAATTCAAATTACATCTAAGAACAGATTACGCCGATAGACAGTATATTTGTTACAGAACATCGTTTCGGTAAAACATTTATAAATATCTATCTTGGTAGTGTTTGTTTGTCCTGAATTGCTTAGTTGAAAATTAGTTTAGACGAATCGAAACTGAGGTTGTAAGTGTCCCACTATTCCTGTTTTGTGATACTATGTTTAGCAGAATGTAAGTAATTATTTTAAAAGCGTAAATATTGGTCACCGTCTATCTACTAATGGTAATTTTTACCACTTCCAGGCGATCAATTCAAAGGCTCTTCAACTAATCAAAAGTTGATAAAATCACCGAATCAGCGCAACCCACTCTTAAAAAAAGCTAGTAGTATTTACTAGGTAAGAGCTAGTAACCACTTGTCACATATGTTACTAGATACCTAGTAGCCTGAGGTAGTAACGGCCAAGCTAGTAACGGTTACTAGGTCACGAAGCCAGTAACTGTTACTAGCCTCAAAGTAGAATCCATGTGTTTTACTACTTCTAGCTAGTAACTAGCACTACCTCCCGACGGAAGACCGGAAACGCAACTAGTCACGTGATTTCCGGTGGAAATTACCACCGGCTCCGGCTCGTTAGAGCTATCCTCGGAGCACTTCAGGTCCACGCACACACTCGCCCCGTCAAGCGCACGAACGCTAACTATGCACTCCAACGCGGGAACACGAGAGCTGCACACGACACAAGGAAAAACGGCAGTTTCACATCAAAGAAATTAGCGTCTTGCGGACTCCGACTGGCCCCAACCGCCCCAACTTTCTTATCGTACAATGTTGCCAAGCGTCTCTTGTGAGAGAAAACATATGATTTAAAAAATACAAATATAAAAAAACAGATTCAACTTTTCCTGTTTTCGGAAACGTTTTAGTATGTGCTACGTGGCTATTTTCATCCCAGTTAAAACCAAAATGAAAATATACACGCTCACAAACGAATGAAAACGAGAAGGAAAGAAGTAAACCGCATGACCATTGCATCAACAATGGCCGCTGCGCTCGCTGCAGCGCTGGCTTCCATGTCGTGCTGGTACGGAGGCTGCGATCGTTATAAAGTAAGTTCCAACCCTTAAACATGCCCCCTCATACAATATTTGACGCTACGATTGCGTGTGGATACCTCCCCTGCGTTCCGAAACAGCAAGTACGTCGCTAACGCTGGCAATCGGGTATGAAGCAAGCGCCGCCATCTTGTTTGCGCCTTTGCGGTAGGAAATAGCTAGTAAAAAGGAAGTAACGGTCACAAAAAGGTAGTAATGGCTGCATTTGCTAGCGTTTTACTACCGATCGCGCGTTTGAGGCAGTAAATAGTGAGTGAAAGGTAGTAACGTTCAGAAAAAGGTAGGAACTGTTGCAGTTGCTAGCTTTTTACTAGTTTTTTTTTAAGAGTGAAGTGAAACCGACAAAGGCAATAGTACTCCCTATGTCACCGTTTTTTTTTTTTTATACGAATGGTTTTGCAAAGCAGATATAAGTGAAGATTTTTCAACAGCACTTAGGTTCATATCAGCCACAGTAACTATGTGTTAAGTAAAATACTTAGAAGTTAGGTCTGTATTAATGTACCATGAATAAAAAGCATGCTGATTTTACGTTTGCCAACAATTAAAATAATACATTTAGAGACACTCTATGGCTTTGAAGCAAATTAACTAATTAATCAGTAAGCAATAAGAAAACTTGCTCACAACGTTCGCTTCAGGAATGGGAGATAGCATAACACCTTTTTCTCACGCGCATGCTTGTTTGATATTAAAGGGGGGCACTGCCTTTGAAAGGACCCGGAATTTCATAATCATACTCTCGAGAGCATTTGTTCATACTGTGCAGGATACAAGGGACTTGTTTTAGGATTAAACTGACTTTTCAAGGTAAAAAAATTAAACAAGACACTTTTTTTTTTTATCTCAGGGCACTTTGAGCGAGCATTTAAGCGAAATCACACTGCTACAGAGGTGTTACGAGGAACCTTAGGAAATCATATATTAAGAACCGGAGGCTGTCGCCTCCATAGACGAAACACACAGCATTGATTCGAACTTGGTGCGCTTTTTCAAGTTGTCCATTTCATGGAAGAGCCTGGTGACAGTTAATAGTAAAGTAACTGTGATGTCGTATGTTCATAGCGCCGGAAGTTGGTCAGCCCTAATGGACGTACTCGGAATGTAAGCTACGCTTTCATTCCGCTGGATGTTTTGAGAGTTAGTGGCCGCTACTCCTTTTTACTATAATATCAAAATAAAGAAAGCGCTAAAGAAGAAAAAAAGAAACTCGCGTTTTTTGTTTCTCTGCCGAACACATACGTGTGATCACTCCTCGTTTGATAACGTGACTAGCGATCCTGGGCTACGATTGGGTAATTCAAAATGTCCCTGGTTTGGAAATAATGCTAGTCGGCTTTTTTTCCCGGTGACGGGACTTTTCTTACATAGAATTAGGAGTGCGTGTTGGTTAAATATGTTGGTATGCGAACGCAAAGAAGACAACGGACACATAAAAACACGTCAGACATGGACAGCGTTCAACACGCAAAAATGTTATTCTCTCTTCCGGCTTGCAGAGCCGGAGTGATCTTGACAGCGCCCCTGCTGGCTCCGGGCCACGCTCATCCCTCTCCTCCCGACCAAGGCTCCCTATCTCCTTCTCAAGAAACCCTTCCTCCTTTCTTGTCAAATTAAGGGATTTCTGACTCACATTGTTGTCGCTTCTCTGTATGAGGAAGGCCCTCGGCTACCTCCCGTTCTATTCGAGCTTAAAACGGCTATCCCTGAAATGATGACAATATTTTTTGAATATTTATTCGTAGGTGTTAGTGTTGAACTCAACGTTTCTCCAGATTTGAAACCAGCATTTTCTTATCTGAATCAAAACAGCGAAAAAAAAAGAAGGACAAGTCGAAGAAACATACAGACCAGCACTTTGTGTGTACATATTTCGACTTCTCCCTCGTCTTTTGTTTTTTCGCAGTTTTTTACGCAATATTTGCTTACTCAAGCTTATGCTCCTTTACAGATCATTTTTTTATCAAAGGATGACTCTGTAACTCGATTTGTACCAGAAAAAGCAGCCACTGTAAAAACTTGTGTCAATGGACCTTTTTCACATACCGACGGCACCAGGCGGTGGCTGCACGAACTAGAAATCGAGGAAGGGACCTACCTGCGCTACCAATCAATGATGGGAGCTACGCTACCAGTTTCTTCGTTCTCTGAGCAGCGGGCGTGCCTAACGCGCCGTCCAAGTGGGGCATCCGTGGCGTCCACTTAAACGTCGTGTTATTCTTTCCGTCCGCTTTCTTTTTTGCGTAACACAATTATATGTATGCTGCAATTACGTTTGCTACTCGCTGATCTACAGCCTCCTTCCGAATTTCCTCGATTTTTGGTGCCCACTTCCGCCGCTTGGCATCGGGCGCTCGCGCATGCGCAGAACGCTTCTCGAAAAAGGTCCAGTGTATTTCTACGCAGGTGGTGCTGTGAACGAGTGTACTTGAAAGCACTTTAATGCTACACTCAGACGGTACTTGAACGCTTTGGAGGGCCGCTGTCGGAAGGCAGTTTAGACGCTCGATGTATTTTATTGTTTCCGTTACTCCTAATCTTTCATTTATTTGCAATTTTAATGGCAGATGACCTTGTCGACATTAATCGGCTTCTTTCTCGATGGAGCAAAGTGTACTAAATTAATCTCCCGTCCTCAGGATTACTATGGCACAGAAATTTAGGCGTTCCCCGTAAACATGTGCGTGGCATAGACACTGAAGTTGGCAAATTTTATTACCGTTGGACGTGTTGTGAAAGACCAAACTGTTGCATGGCAATATTATTTTTTCCCGCACCTATGTTTTTTCCTGGAACTTTTCTTGCTACTTATCATATACAATGAAAAAAAAGTTCATTCAACGTGTAATGTTTAAAAGTTGAGATAAATGCAAGTTTTGTTTCTGAAATTAAATGTAAACACAAGTAGCCAAACATGAATCGCAGGTTCTCCGAAAGCAAGATCTAATACATTTTTTTACAACCCAAAAAACAAACAAACATGAAGCGCTGGGGAATGCGACACGGATTGAGACGCGATCACTGCTAAACAATTTTCAGGACCACTTCTGTTCGCAAAAACACTATGTAGAGTGCGCCCCTTTTACTCTTTCCGACTTTAAACAAAGGTTCGCAAGCCTTGTTCAAAATGAAAAAAAAAATATTGTCACTTGTATTTTCCGATTACGTATTTCAGGCTATTCAAAAGGGTACCAAAGATAGTCATAACCTTGGCTGAGCTCAAATTTATCTCACTTGTATAGAAAACCAGAATATAGCAAATTCTCATTTGTATTTGTTTGTTTGATTGTCGGTTTGTTTCATTTTTTATTTCTTGCACAATGTCTCGGGTACACTCTAAGAAATGCCTGCGCGTCTACTTACCCGCAAAACACTCAAAGAGCCAATCTCTGCGTCCTACGAAATCAGTTCAGCGAATGATGAGGCGCAACATCCGTTTAGACCTAAATATGAACTCTGCGCTGTGGCATTACGCAATGCAAAGCGTCATGCTTGCATTGCGTAATGCCACAGCGCAGACTTAATTTTAAAGTCTAAACATATGTTCCGCCTCATCATTCGCTGATATTATTTCGTAGATCGCAAAGATTGGCCCATCGAGCATTTGCGGGTAAGTAGACGAGCAGGCACTTCTAGAGTGTAGCATAGCAAATGGCTGATCTGTTTTTCTCGACAAGGCCTTATCATATGATTACATTTTTGGCAGGCAAGAGTAAGGAAACAATGAAAAAATCAACAACAGAAGTCGCAAGAAAAATAAACAGTACAACAATAATTCGTAGCAAAAAGGCAAAAGGCAAGGTTAGTACAACAAAGGCTGATAAATACTTGCATGATTACATATTAAATAAAGCGTACGGAACATTCTTGAAATCACGTAGAGAAATAAAAGGACATGTTATAAAATTTATTATGTGGGACATAATATAATGTGCATTCGATACTGTTTCTTAAACAAGTGTTTTAAGGCAAAGTACTGAATAATTGCTTAGACGGCGTGGTGTTTGCTTAGGACGAGAGGTATTAACTGTGCCAATAGACTAGTTCAATAGTATGTCCTTGAACGAGGTATAAAGCTATATTAGCCACGTCGAACATTGTATTGCGTATTACTAAAAAGGAATAGGTCAAGGATTGTGGAGGGGTCACGTTTCATCTCGATGTAGGCATTTATTGCAAGTTTCAGTTGCAATAGTTGAGTAGTTGTTATTAAGAAATTGTGCTTGAAGGAAATGTCAATAAATTTCATACGCTGAAATATTCCAATAAAATGTGTTGCTCTTTTTCCTGAAAATCTCCTTTCTAGGCTTTTCTTAGTTCTTGAACCCCAAACAAGTAGAGGGAAATGAAGATCGGAATGCACTAGATAATAATATAAGTGCCGCTTTGACCAGTTTTGGGGACGTAAGACCTTCATCGCCTTCGCCACACGACAGTCATATTTACTTGTCACTTGCAAGACTCACCCCGAAGCTTACGATCTGTATGAGTGTTCGGATAATAATAAGATAATATAATATTTCTTTATTTTTTGTGCCCACAAACTAAGGGGTAATTAATAGCCATTGTCAACCACGTTTACATCTTCATCATGTGTTTGGCTAGGATCACAGTTCCAGCGCTTGAAAGTAATAATAATAATAATAATAATAATCTTTATTTTTCGGGTGCCCTAAAACAGCCGAGCGGCCTTCTCTTAGGTACACCAACTCGTACAATAGAAATACTTAAACAATAATCCTACTCATTTAAAAAAAAAAAAGAAATATACATGCATATACACTGACGCGCTATGAAGTGACCAAAAGTTCGTCCAACTGACAGCGAAATGTAGGCAGGGGTGTGGTGATGTCAACTTGAGGTGGCACAATGCTGTTATATAATGTCTGTAAACGAGAAAGAGGTGACACACGGCATGGTGAGCAAATATCAAAACAGGTGAACTGTCTCGTCGCGCGGAAAGGAACATGGAAATTGATTTTACTAATAAGCCATGAAGAATCAATGGCACCATTAATGATCTTATGCAGGAATACCAAGTCAAGGACTGTTCTTCTGTGTGATAAAAGCTTCAGCGAAAATCTATTTAGTAAGCATTCATAGTCATAATACACGCGTCGTCCAATCCATCTATCATAGACAATTCGAACAAATCTTTTTTGCACACGTTCTATGATCAAAGCCTGTGTTACAGATAATGAATTCCAAATCACCGAAGCAAACTCAAGCCTTGAAACCACTAAAGACTGAAAAAGATGTATTGAACAATGGGGCTTTTTAAAATGCTTGGTCAAACGCGATATAACTCCTAAAACTTTCATTGCAGAGCTGACAACAAAAGAGACATGATTTTTAAAAGTTAATCCGCAGTCAATGAACACACCAAGATCCCTTACAATTGACACTCGTTCAATCGGATTTCCCTCAAGGTGATAAGTGTTATTTATGATCGCACGGCGTCTGCACAAAGATATCACTTTTGTTTTCAAAGGATTAAGAAATAACTGATTTTGTTTACACCACTTTGCTATATTAGACACATCATGTTGTATCAGATCACAATCTAAAGGACAGTGAACACTCTTGAACAACTTGATGTCGTCAGCAAATAAAGGAGTTCAACGTTCTTTACGCATGACGCTATATCATTTATAAAAATTGAAAACAGTAGAGGACCCAGAATTGATCCCTAGAGTACGCCTGACATTGAAAAAAACTCTTTGGAATAACTGTCAGCGACCCTAACACTATTTGATCGAAAAGACAAATAACTCTTAAACCAGTTACACAATTCTGGACAGACACCATACAGATGTAACTTGGACAAAAGCAACACGTGACTCACTTTATCAAAGGCTTTTGACAAATCAAAGTATATTGCATCTACTTGTTCTCTATTTAAAACAAACGGCACACTGTAATCTAAAAACGTACACAAATTTGTTTCCACAGACCTACCCTTTAAAAAAACCGTGCTGCAAGTATGTTTTGGTTATGGGTATTTAAATATATTAATTATATTTATTACTTGTATTCCTCCAGGATTTGAAAGCAACCGTTAAAAACGTGACATACGACGTGTTTTTTAATAACGCTGCTTAACTTTAGGCGAAGGATGCCAAAGATCGACCAATTACACGTAATCTGTTGCCAGCCCAGAAATATAGGGTTCCTTGCACTTAGCGCTGTCTGTTTGAGGTTTTGTAGATGCCAGCAGTTCTACGAAATCGCGGATTTACACAAACATTATCACACAAATAAGAAAATCTAACAGAGTTGATAAAGAGCTCACCTATAGAGGGCTCATGTATAACGAAATTTTAGAAGATACCTAACGCAGGCGCAGTAGATATTTTGGCACGCTTGTCAAGGCACTTTCCTTTTGTTTGCCAATGGTATCATCCTTGTCTGGAATATTTAAGCTATAAGACGTATATACAAGGTGTCAACAAATTTACAGGTTTTGTTTTCACATTTGAAATAAACTACGCATCGCCGAACGTTCATTCTTCACCCAAATGGAGCACTAGCGGTTTGCCCCAGTTACCAAAGTTTCGGTACTATACATTACCTAATTCAAGACCTATAGGTGATTTTTCGTTATTTTCAATTTAAAAACGGCGGCCGACGGAGCCCTCAAATACATGGAGCGCAATTTGGCCAGTTAGGAAAACGGAGAAAAACGGGCGAAAACGGGCTCCATCTTTCGAGTGCAATTTTCAGAAATCTTTTATAACTTTTTATTGAGATAGCGCGGCTACTTCTGCAACTTCGACGTCTACAATTTGTGCTACATTTTGTGGCGGAAATGAGCGCGTTCGATAATGCATGCTTTGTGTTACAGCCAAAACAATTTTTGGAAATATTTTTCTAACACTTCGTATTATCCAGCAGTACGCTAGTGCCACAAACTGTGCTAAGTAGCAAGCAGGCGAGACATCCTGAAAAACACTGTTGATGTACATTTTTGCACTAAAAAATAAACTTCGCTCGGATATAGGGCAGGCTAAGTGTTATGCAGGTTGTCGTAGTTGTGAGGAGAAAACGATAGAATTAAGCAAATAACTTTGCAACACAAAAATTATAAAATTAGATTTAGCGCTACTGTTGTAAAGGAACCAGCCCCAAACAAAACACAAATTGAAAAATACAATTGTCAGTACCACTCTGGTATTGTAGGTTTTCACAGTGGTGGAGGTCTAAAATTTTGAATACGAAAGAAAACTCAAGCATCTTCCTCGGGTAATTTCAGAAAGATTATGAATTCAATTACAGTTTAATAATTCGATTTGTCTCAGCTTTTTGTTTGAGCTTCACACATTTAGGAATATTAGAAAGTTCAATAATATGTGACATTCCAGAAAATATCACGACCAAAATTAATATGAAGTAGTTGGACCTCTAACCATAAAGCTGTACAAACAACAGCCCATCACGGTAGTCTTTATAACCCCATACAAAAAATGGGCCATAGAAGAAGGGCATGCTATCTTCTTCGCTGCAAAGGGTACTCAATAAATATATGTATGCAAAAGCCTCGCCTAATTCACAGATACCACATATGCGTGAGTTATTTTCCCAAGAGAGTGATATTTCCTCTCTACATTACAAAAAAGCGCAAGCATATAAATGCTCAGTTTACACTATAATGACAAGCGTTGAAATTATGAAAGATTGAACGTGCATTCAACCACCGGTGCTATGCTCTGGAAGTCACCCGAAACCGTGAAGTACTTTTGTGTTTTCAAGTACAAATTTGCATACGCTAAAAAAGAAAAACATATGCAGGTACTTTGACGGTTGGCGAACGAGGCTAGTATGAACGTCCGATGGCCGAGCGAAGTCGCAAACTCAGGAGACTGCCCAATGGTGCATGAAACAATTTTTGGAGCTTCTGCAACACGTTACGACACTGATATTGTCGCGAAGTTTTGCTCGCGCGAGTGTTTAGTCTAGCTTCACTTTATGTTTTTGCCTTCTCCGAGAGTTCTTTCCGTCTCAACGGGACGGCTGTTGGATCCCACCGGAGTCGGGGGCCCCAAATGGGGGCGAACGTGAACGCTGTAACGCTGCACTTAGTTTATAGAACCCCGCGTCAGAAATGTTTTTGTCTTGTGCATGTCTGCTTTTGGGATCTCTACTTCGGAGGTGGTTTTGCACTGTGTATGTATAACTGCTCTGTCTACGTACGAATGTGCTTTCTATTGTTTATGACTGCTCTTGTGAGCTTCGTTTGGAATGTGTTTTGTCTCATGTATGCGGTGGTTTTTGGAATGTTCGTATTTGCTTTGGGTTTCGAGCCTTTTGATTGGGGCTAAGAAAACCCCTCTTGATTGGTCCTTACAAATCTTTTAGATTGGTGGACTGGAGGACCCCAGAATGCTGCTGAATCCTATAAACGCAGCCGCCGAGGGCCCGCAGGGAACTTGGCTCCCGGATACCAAGCCTTGGACATCTCCCTGCCTCTGGAAACCAACCTGCACGTCCGACCTCCCTTCGGCTGTGGAGCCGTCCGCCCGCTAGCTCGCAAACTTGGGACCCCTTACGGCTGTGGAGGCGTTCGGCTCGCTTGCCTTTGTGTGGAACCCTGTTTGTCGAGTCTGGCTGTGGTCGGGGCCCCCGCTGAGGGTGTGTGTGGTCAAGGAGGACGGCAGGGGAAGTCGCCAGAGGTTGGGATTATTCCCCCAACATTTATTAACGAATTGGCCCTATCTGTTGTAAAAGATTTTATATCATATCGTTTAAATAAACAGTTGTTTTGTTAACATCAGTATCGTTTATTAACGGAGAGAAGAGAAGTTATATCTTCTTGGTTACAAAATGAACTTTCGGTGCAGCGAAATAAACAAGTAAATAAATAATATTATTTTCTACTTTTTCGTCAGTATTCCCGATAGGCATTGCTATGGTCTTTGAGGCAACATATTCGCCCTGCAGGCAGAAGCAGAGATCGGAGATTTTGTGGCCCATAGAAAAGTCAACCGAGGATTTAGCGAACATTTGCATTTATAAACCGGGTCTAAAGTGCACACGTGTTGTTGCCTTCCGCAAAGCTGGGGAGTGTTTTTTAAATTTTTTATGAGCTCTGCAAGGTATTGGGAATACATAGAGAGTGTACTCTCGTTTGGCAGGGCCAAAACATATGGATTGATAATAAACGCTAAAGCTATTTTCAAGTAAGCAAAAGTGAAAGAAGTGTTTTGAAGATAAATACAGTGAGCAAGACCAAGTTTTAAATTTGTTGTTTGCTATGTTTCGCCCCATTCGTCGTATTTTACTTTTCCTTCAAAATGTAAAAGTGTCCCCTCTTTAAAAAAATAAAATAAAACGCAAGTTCTTTAAAAGAATAAAAGCCCAGGAAAGCTTTTACCAGTTTAACCGAAGCAGCCTTTTTTTTTCGTTTGAAAAACAAAACAAAATTATATATACATGTTTGCTGCATTTCAACTAACAAATCCTAGCCTAGTTTGATCTAGTAAAACTCCGCCTGCAAGCAAATGGGTGTACACTTCAGTGTTGTTGACAGACCGTCATACCTATGAGCTCTGGAGAAGTGACGTAATGAAAGTTATACCAATTTATATTCCAAACATTCTACATCGTCTACTTGCGCGAGCCCTCGGAGAGCGAGTCACTGCAAGCTGCAAATAAAGTCCGCAATCTGACACTGAGCGTGATGCAAGCACTTGAAAGTTCATGCTTAGTTTCAGATTACTGATATTATTTGTAAGTCTAAACATATTTGTGTCCGTTTGTCATTCGGCGAGATCGACTGGAGTGACTACCTCTCCAAGTGCTCTAATAAAAAAACAGACGTAAGTTTGTTTAGAGTTGGTGTTTAATATTTTACGAACATATTTCCACGCGTCTAGTTTTTAGCAGAAAATAGAGAAAGTCACCTGTTGCAATTTAAAGAACATTCCATCGAATGACGATGCCCCCGAAAACATTTGAAAGTATCGCCTTCCTCCCACAAAATAAAAGCCGTCTGCGTTAGGACGTAGTGATTACCTTTATAAGCTCAGAGCCAGGGCGTAAGTTAGTAGCTCTCTATTCAATATTTGTGCTCACAATAATGATTGGTTCACTCAGTGTGCAATGTTACGCAAAACAACCGCGCTGTTTTTCACTCAAAATGCCTGCAGTTCTGTTAAAAATATCCATGTTTCTCGGATAGTCGGATAGCCAATCACTGCTAATAACAAGGAGGAAAGTGCGTTTATACCTAAAATCAAAGTGTGCGATGGGACAATAAGAATGTCATTTTACATGCTCACGTCATGGCAGTATGTTTGTTAATTTCCGCAACCATAAAAATGACACAAGAACAAGATGTTTGGCTGCCGCATGGAGCTAGATGTTTTCGTCCTAAGAAACGAAGGGTGGCAATTAAAAATGTAGGTTTGGTAAGTACTTTCATTCCATTGTACTTAAAGTGCTACTTCAAGTGGGTTTAGAAAACTTGAACTTTACATGCTGCACATTCTCCGGGTATATACTTGTATTTTACTTAAAGTAAGGTTCTGGTACATTTAGATGTTGTACATTCCGAAAATTTGGTGTTGTTCAGTTTGTATCACAAAGATATGCTTTGTCAACTCTGAACGAATAGTGGGAGGGTGAGTATAAGAAATTTCCAAACTCTAACAGCGATAAAAAAATGAGGTATCATCATGTGAAATCGCACTATCGTCTTTCGAGACGTCATTTGGTCATTTCTCGGAGTGAAGTAATGCCGACTATAAGACCGATACAAATATGCGCCTTATAAGTTGATTGTATTATATAGTTCGTCAGCGAGGATAAAACAACTACTGTAGCCATTTGGCTTTATTGAATATTCGCCGCCACTTCCAAAAATAACTTATGCACCCCCAATTACTTTGAATAAAGACATACGAATAAAAACAAAACACTGAATGGAAGGGTACAATAAAGATTGATTTAAAAAGTACTTATACCTTACTTTGAAAGTACATTGCATTTTGAGTAGATTCTTTCAAATACATTGCACCCAGTGTTCTTACTACTTGATGTAGATAACTCCTCGTTTACATTGCACTTTACCTCGAGTACGTTTTAGATGTACCTTAACCAACACTGCACAAATCCCCCTTTTCCGTACTAGCTTTACAAAGCCGCTGCTAGCACTGACTATGATGTGATCGTCAAGAAAACTGGGTCACGCGGCACTTGAAGAGGATGCCTGTGCCGCCTTTTGAAACGGGCGGATCCTCGAGAGCCTCGTTCGCGTGGCTGCTGTCTTTGAACCACCCAGCAATTTCTTGGTTGCCACAGCTGGCCTCGCAGTCTCGTGTCGTGCACGATAAGCGCGCGGGTGCTCTGGGGTTGTTTTGTTTGTGGATGCAAAGGGCTCTGAGACGCAGTCGACGGAACAAACGGATAGCAGAACAAAAGGAACGCTCAGTTGCCGAGTCGAGTGAGCGTCAGCGCGTTGAGAGACTAGACAGAAAAAGTAAACAGCACTTGCGCTGGGCGAGAACGCTGAAGGCGCGGAGAGCTTGCTCGTTTAGGGCGCGCTATAATCAGACTTGTGACCGTTAACTAAAACTTGTTATGGAATACAGTTACAAATTACTCAGCCTTAAATGTAATGTGTTACCGTTACTAATTACTTCCATAAAATTGTTAAGTTCCATAAACATATTAACTTACTTGTTAAGTTAAAAGAAACTTTCAAGTTACTTTTTTTTAAAATCCTTTTCAAGAAAAACAAAACAAAATTCGATGTTTGCATAAATGCGTATTGCAGTACCGCTTTCAGAATCCCACAGTGCCACATTATTGGAAGCGTTCTAAGTAGTAAGGTATGAGAGCGGTAAATTTAATCTCATTCGTCGGTGGCATATTAAAAAAAAAAAAAGAAATGCACTAGAAAGTCTGCCTCCAGTCGGCGCATGTTGCCTCACATCGTGCTTTAGTCGCGGGCTCCATAGACTCCGAAATATTATCGAAGGTAGAAATTAGAGAGCTCAGGTTATGGCACAGCCCCGGCTGCGCTGGCACTGATCTACATCAAAGCATTTTCGAATATCATTCCCTCGTGCTCATGACGTTCCCGAACCTGTGGCAAGCAGTTCGTCGAACGGCGTTTCATCGACAGATCGTTTCGTCGATATCGCGACGTTTCATCCAAAGTTCTTTTTATTGGTATTTGCTCGTGTTCGTTTTTTAAGACATAATGTGACGTTTCCTTGACTGCTTCCTTTTTTGCGCATTGCCTCTGGAACCGGCCCTTGCCAAACCCTCGGCGGTAACTTCTCACGAGGCTTGGCGTAAGCCCGAGCCTGATATGGTAATTCATCTTCTCCGAGGGAGAATACCGAAGCGCGGAGGGAGCTCCCGTGGGGACTATGGCAGAGTCGACTAAGACAATAAGCGAATTCTGCTAGCTTACAAGGACTCAGGCACTTTACGTCTCAGCGCACATACACACACGAAAACACGAAAATTAATTAATCGCGCTACAGCCTGGTTGCGCAACAAACAGTCATGACCATGGCAAAACAAAATTCGACGCGACCATATTATATAAAAAAAAAAAGCAACGGGTGAATGTCAGAAACTTGGTCCGGGCGGCTGATAGGATAGCGCGTTCTGCCACCGTCTGTTGAAAGGAGAGGTCTTTATATGCCTCGGTAGTTTTGGTGGCTCAACGACAATCACCCACGCGATTACACAAGCGGAGGCGTGAAGCGGCGTTTCAGTCCGACTTCTTTCCCGCGTTCCAACATCCGGCACTGTTGTGCCTCTGTGCCTAAAGCCCCTTCATGTATTAAAAGTAGCGCAAGGTGCATCGGTGTAAGAGGCACGTGCAACGTGCAGCCTTTGGGAAGATCATAGCGGCACAGCGCAGCACTGAACTAGATTTCAGACGCCATGTTCTTCCCAGAAGTGGCGCGCGGCACGTGTCGCGAGCATTTCCACCACAGTCAATGAACCTTTTCCACATACCGACCGCATCTGGTGGTGGCTGCACGATCTAAAAATCGAGGAAGGACCTACCTGCGCTTCCAATCGATAATGGCAGCTACGGTACCAGTTTCTTCCTCTCTGAGCTGCGGCGCGTGCCCAGCGGGACTTTGAAGAGGGGCATCCGTGGCGTCCACCCAAATGTCGTGTTTTTCTTACCGTTCACTTTCTTTTTTTGCGTAACACAATTGTATATACGCTGCAATTACGTGTTCTACTCGCTGATCCACAGCCTCCTTCCGAATTTCCTAGATTTTTCGTGCCGACTTCCGCCGCTTGGCATCGGGCGCTCGCGCATGCGCAGAGCGCTTCTCGGAAAAGGTTCATGGCGCCAGTTTCCCAGGATAGAGGGCTTTAACTGTGCCCCCTCCCAGCTCTACTGACTCATAGTTGCTTTAACCCTGAGGTTTTCGGGGCGCGAGCAGTCACTGTCGCGTTGTCCGCGTAGGCTGCTAAGACCGGCACCTTGATGGTGCGAAATGCACGCTGAAAAAGAACAGTGGAAGCTGGCCGTCAGCACGCGCTAAGCAGTCGCACACACAGCTATGGCCGCCATTGAATACTCCCTATACTCCGTTTCCCTGAGGGTGAACCTTCCCAGTCAATTCAGCGTTGTGAGCGTACTACCACGTGACTTCACACGTGCGTGTTGCTGCACCCCTTCCCAAGGTACGGCATTAGGACTGGCTCCGATGGCTCGTAGTGGCCACTGCGATTCATCCTAAGGAGAAACGGAGAACGCAACCTACGGCCCAGAACAGACCTCACTCTCGGCCATGTCGGTCAAAGGTCCAAGACGAGGAAATAAGAGAGTACAACATACGGGCTCGCCTCCTCGGCGTACTGTGTTAAGCGGTTGGCCAGTAACCTAGACCTCCTCCACCAGAGGAAAAAAGCAGCAAAAACCATTATTACACATTTCAAACGCGAACACTATCGCATACTCCAATTTTAGTGATATATACAATTTTATAAAAGTTAATAGATATTATCAAGTAATCTGTACTTACATTTTGTAATTATATTACGTTACTAATAACTGCCCTAAATATATAATGTGGCAAATTAAAAAAAAATTACCTTAATAATAATTAATTACAAAGTGTTCCGTTACTTGCAAAGGCTTACTTCCCAAACCTGCGATGTCTTCGCCTGGGCAAGACGTGCGGCTAGTACTGTCGCCACCCGGGGAGTGCACATGCGTCGGCATTCAACGGCCCTCGCGATTTCTGCATCCTCCTCAAGACTGAGAGACGGAAGCGGTTAGCGGCCAGCCATACAACGTAATCTGTTTTTAAACATTTTGTAAAGGGAAAAGGAGCGACAGGAAAGGAGAGGTGCACTAATAAAGAAAAACTGGAAAAAATATGAGTCGTTTATTTATGAACAAAATGTAAGGGCGCAAACGAGCTGGTGTGTATTGCACATCGATGAAAAAACCCCGAGACTGCGGGTAAACGACACAACACTAAAAAGTCTCTAACACAGCTGAAATTTTTATTTTCCGAAACCTGGTTACATAGGCACTTCGATACAAAAGAAAAAAAGGGGAGAGGGTGAGAACCCCAAAGAAGTAGTCCTTCTATATTTTCATAAAATTTCTCACAACATCAAAGCTCTAGCCAGCAGGTTTAATGTTGGCACTGCCTTTTCTACAGATTATAGATTGAGCCGTTTGACCCCTTTTGCCTCGACTGTTTCCAGGTTGCGCGATAAAACGCAGAGAAAGGGATGTGGAATGTTCGTCGGGTGTCATTTACAAGATACCTTTTGATTGTGGCCTTTGTTATATTTGACAAACTAAACGGTGTATAAATGAGCGGTTCACGGAACACAAACGTTGTATAAAGAAAAAAGACCCGTACTCCGAAGTGTCAAAACATCTGATCGAGTGTAGGAACTGTGTACCGTTGTGGCATTTAAAGGGAAGATGGGGCACTTCTACATTTGAGAAAAAACGCTTGAATTGCGTTCATTTGGCCTTTAGAATAACAGATATCATAATTATATTTCAATGCGACGCGCTGGAGAGCCATAAGAGCAATTTCAAAATAGGGCTGAAGCCCCGCCTCCCTAGCCTTGGGCAGCCAAAAGATCCGTCGATGACGTCACGTACAGCGGCTTTCTTTTGCATTTTCTCGCGTTTAAGAATACTTGCGCAGCAAATGGTTTGGGTATTCGGGTTCACGGGGTAAAAATACACTAGAATTCACTTCTAACTCATTTTTTTCGAGAAGCTCCTTAGCTTTCCTTTAACTTCAGTAGAGTTGCGGGAAAAAGATGACCATAAGCGGTTCATAAAAGAGTCATTAACAATATTAGGTTACGGGAACGCAGTCAATAAGCCATCGTTTGGGTTGGACAACGAACTTCGGCGTTTTCTTAGGCTGTGAAAAGTGCTCACCTTCAAGGTTTATGTCTGTAGGTTTTCGGGTAGAGGGAACAATGGGTAGGTCTTTTCTTTTTCTTTCTGTATGTGTGTTACTGGGCTTGGGTTATCAGTGTGTTTGGCGGTCGGAAAGCGAGGGGTCAAAAATAAGAGAAGTGCATGGCGCAGAGTCCGGTGTCCTTGTTGTTTAGTCAGAGGTTACGTTGGTGGAAAGTGGCATTCTTTGGGGTTCTCACCCTCTCCCCTTTTTTTCTTTTGTTTCGAAGTGCCTATATAACGAGGTTTCGGAAAATAAATATTTCAGCTGTGTTAGAGACTTTTTAGTGTTGTGTCGTTTACCCGCAGTCTCGGTTTTTTTTCAACCATGTCGTTTATTTATCTAGATTCTAGTCAAGTATAGGCAGGAAAGTAGAGTTCCACAGTCCACACACACGCGTTCTTGTCCTGTCCGCCCAATACACGAGGCCAGCGCAAACTTTTCTGCTGACAGAAGCCTCCGGTTGCGTACCGGTTGCGGCAACAGGCCTAAGACCTGTTGCCGTCGCAGAGTGTTCAATGCGTTGCCAAGAGTCTATACATCGTTTGTCCTCAACTCCGTGCGCGGTCAAAGCCTATGCGGACAGCAAGTCGTTTGCTTCTTGCGGTGACGTCGAAAAAGACGCCGAGCTCTGATTGGCTTTGATTGGAAGGATAGAAGGTAAACATCAATGCTAGATGCATTGATGTCTACCCACTATTTTTTCCCCCATCGGCCAATAAGAGCCCCGCGTTTTGATATCATCGCAACACCTGTGCTAGAAGCAGACAAACTTTCGCTCCGCATAGTCGCTGTAGCTTTACAGATGCAGGGCATGGTGAATTTTCAGCATCTTATTATCGCTCCGAAGCCAATAGTATTGCAGCAGGGGCCGATAAATATGCCTACGAACCAAGCACGAAGCAATAAGCGTGATCATAATAGGCCACGATTTGTTCTCCTAAAGGTGTAGTGCAACCATATTCTATCGGAATGTCTTTCACTTTACACGAGCTAACTGGCACTAGGGGTACTCAAAAATACTCGCACGCAACGCCCAGGCCAAGAAACTCCTTTGTTGCGGTGTAATCCCAATAAAAAAAGCGAGTGTTTTCATTCAATCTCTCTTTTCGCGAAACTTGATGACGTAACTCGGGGATCGCAGTATCCTCCAGTGACGATCTTTGAATGCGGCTCATAAATTGGGCGCGAGCATTGCGTGGGCACTCGATTTAGGTTCGTGATAATCCATATCTCTAGAAGCATTTGGGTAGTGACCCGTGTCCAATCGCTGCAAATACGACAATAGACCCTTTCTGGAATTCAGTCTGGCCACTTTGATAACTATCATCATCATCTGAAAAATGGCATATGTGCTATACTAATGGCGGCCTTCTGTTTACTGATGAAGGAAAAAGTTGAAAATGCTCCAAAGCAGATGATTTGAGGCCTATACATTCTTGACGTTTATTCGACGTGAAGCAGGAATTAGATGCAAGAGCTCCGTAAGCTTCCATTTATAACTCGGGGCCAGTCAATCTGTTAATAGCATACATTCGTATTCAAAGCCCCTTTATGCATAAAACTTGATCAAGGTGTATGTGTGGGTTGGTGATTCGTTCTGACTGGTTGCACATTTTTTGCCATAGACAGTGAAAGAGATTGAAAAAGTGAAAGCCGTTTACAACTCCCTGTAACGCCGAATTAGAGCGCAGCTCTTGAGGAGGAGGAGGGAAGGGTACGGGGGGGGGCAAGTGACCTCGGGGGGGGGGGAGGGGGGGTAACGTGACGTCACTGATGACGTCATCAATGATGATGACGATGACGATGCGGATGCCGATGACGTCATCAGTGACGTCACTGATGACGTCATCAGGGATGATGACGATGACGATGCGGATGCCGATGACATCATCAGTGACGTCACTGATGACATCATCGGCATCCGCATCGTCATCGTCATCACGTGACCTCGGGGGTCACGTGACCAGGGGTCACGTGACCTGGGGGGCCACGTCACTGATGACGTCATCGGCATCCGCATCGTCATCGTCATCATCACGTGACCTCGGGGGTCACGTGACCTGGGGACCACGTGACCTGGGGACCACGTGACCTGGGGGTCACGTGACCTCGGGGGTCACGTGACCTGGGGGTCACGTGACCTCGGGCGGTTACGCCGACGGCGACGGCGACGGCGACGGCGACGCCGCTCAAGCCGGAAACGGGCGCCTAAGAGCTGCGCTCTAAAAGAACTGTACAGTGAAGCGCGCATTCTCGTTTACCGTTGACTTGCGAAAGTGACGGTGCCCATAAGATAATGCAGACCACAGGTCCATGGCCACCATTAGTACGATAAAAGTTAAACTGCCATTTGATTCACCAGATGGCACTGAATTCCGGAAAGGGTTTATTGCCGAACCATAACAATGCTTGGCACCCACGCGTGCTCTGCCAACCCCAGCGCGTGGCTAAGATCAATATTGGCGTCATATAATCGGCTCCAGATCACGTCGCTGCTTGTTCTGGAAGCGAGTTGAGGGTGAACGCTGCTTGTGTTTCTTTAATTTTTTTCTGCGATTTCTATTGCGTGAGGTGAAAAACGAACCTGTGTTTTATAGGTTGTTAAGGATACTGAACCGAAATTTCGAGATCACAAAACAAGGCTAGACGGATAGGCGGGACGCTTAAAAAACCCAAAACATCACGCATACAGCGATACCTCTAACGGATCGCCGTATTTTTGGATAAGAAGTGCGCGATTGAACACGGTCGACGAGTCGGACGAGACAAGTCACGTAACGATTCCCATTCCCTCTCCTCCTCTCTACGTCCCGTCGGGCTGGTGAACCGAAGCGAGGAGGAGAGAAGCGAGGCCGCTTCCCCTCATTTTCAAATTCTCCCGGAAGAAAATGACGTCAACCACCTCGCTTGATCATGCCTTTTTTTCCAGAAACACGGCCGTCCGTTTGAGATATTGATGTATGAGTGATGTTCTGGAGTTCGCAGCGTTCCGTTCAACGCTTTTGCGGCCTAATGGTACGTTTACGCTTGCGGATCCGCCAGCGAATCCGCCCAGTTTTTGCCGCTGGGGCGAAACGCTGGGCGGAAAACGCGGCCGCGAGCCGTATAGGTCCAGGATCTATTTCTGCCGCCGAGCGAGGCGTTTCGCTGACCGGAAGTGCCATTTTTGCGCAGCGCGACGCTGCCTACGTCATGAGTATGCGTTCTGTTGCGTTAATTGAACGTCAAAGACTTACGGTAAAAAACAGGAATGGATTTACTATTTACATGACGAAGTTAATCTGCTGGTGTCGGTGATCGCAGTCGTTCCGTACGTCTTCTTCGATCTGCCCCGAGCCAAACCGTTGCTTCGTCTTCCTCGTTTTCGTCAACCGCATATTTACACGAGCACTGTACGGCTGTTTCGCGTGAGTAGGAGGTGCCAAAATTACAATTCACAACACGTTCTTCCGGGAGCAGCAACGCCCGGGAGAGACAGCCGAGGTGGGAACTCTCGCGCCTTCTCGTTATATTTGACCGGATGTTACGAGAACAGCTGCCGCAGCCGCCGCCGCCGCCGCCGCTCGAAGGAAATAGATGTAAACGCAACCCGCTCGTCGCCGCCGCCGCCGGGAGCGGATCCGCTCCCGCGGCAGCGGATTTCTTCTCAGGTGTAAATGTACCATTATTCTGCGAAATCCAAATTTCGATTCAGTATCTCTTTTATAACGTCAGGAATTCGTTCTGAGCTTTAATAAGGTCAGCAAACGATATCTCATAGACGAAAATAAGAGTAACCTAAGAACTGCAATTTTGACGGTGTTTGCAGCTTTCCTTTTAGAGCGCGATGATTTCTAGCTTCCACCATGCTAAACACCATCGAACTTCTTGTTCGCAAGGTAAGGATATCAGGAAAGGTAACCATAGGAGGGCGCCACCAAAGCATCTCGCCGCCAATAGAAGACAAGCGTGTGCCTACAAACAAACTGAAAGCCTAAAGTCACGGCGCACTCTCTGTGCTAGATTGCACAGAGAAAAAGATTATACTTTTCTATTAAGATTCTCGAAGCGGCCAGTTCAAGGGCGCCAGCACGCCTTGCGACCCCTCAGCCTTCTGATTCTGAGATATGTGCCGGCGTCAAGATACGGGAACACCTGTGTTTGAAACGAAAACCATGTAATAAAATGAGACGTTTACAAATCTCTGTAATGCGAATTAAAACGTTTTACATCCCCACCTCTTCTCCTCCAATTCCTGCTCCACTCTCCTCCCCTCTCCTCCTCCCTTTCTCCTCCTCTCCCTCCTCCTCCTCCGTATCCTCCCCTCCTCCTCCACCATACCCTCGCCTCCTCCCACAGTTTCCCTGCTAAATTTAGCTGGAAAATTGGCGCCACGTGACCTTAACACCAATTCAGCTTCCCGCTAAATCTAGCGGGGAAAATAACGTCACATGACTTTGTGTCCCCTTACCCTGATCCAATTCCGTTTCTTCGCTAGATTTAGCGGGAAAATTGACGTCACGTGACCTCAACACCAATTCAATTTCCTGCTAAATTTAGCAGGGCGGTTACGCCGATAGCGACGACGCCCGCGACGGCGACGCGCCTAAGAGCTGCGCTTTAAAAAAATTGCGGTGGCTTAGCTCGGCTATGGCAGCATATACGTAGCATGAGATTATGCGCACAAAATGAGAGGCGCTATCAAGCGGCTCCGGTGCAGCGTCAGACTTGGCTACTGCGCAGTGGAGGCGGACAGCTGGGCACGTGGCGGCGCCAGTGTGTCTGCCGCGGCTATGACGTCACACCTCTGGAATGTTCAGACCCGCGAGGCGCGGTGGCGGCGGAGCGCGCGGCGGCGGCGGCTCCGACGCGCCAGCTGTGTGCCGTGTGACGTCACTGCTCTTCGCGCATGCGCAGACCGGCGAGGCGCGCGCGGCGGCGGCGGAGCGCGCGGCGGCGGCGTCTCCGGCGCGCCAGCGGTGCGCCGTGTGACGTCACTGCTCGTCGCGCTTGCGCAGCACGGAGCACGGCTCATTATGCGAGCCACGCGAAACTGCTCAACCTCGGCCAGTGTAGCTCACGCTACAAAAAGTCTGTCTCGCATGGCATGCTATAGTCCGTTGCCAAGATAGGAGTTTCCTCTCTGGATGAAATCATTGATATGTCAAGACGAAAATCGCATTTGATACAAAACTAATTGAAAATAATGAAGTATAAAGGTATACAAAAAAGTGTAGATCTATAGTCCGTTGCAACTCAAGAAGGTAATGCGAGGGTAAAACAGGCCGGGGAGGAGGAAGCAGACAGAACGCGGGAGAAGAGAGGGGAAACCTCCTTCACTTGTTAGCTTTCCGTCTGCTTCCTCCTCCCTGGCCCGTCTAACCCTCGCCCTACGTTTCTGACATTCAACGGATTATAGAAATACAATTTTTTATACCTATATACTTCATTATTTTCAGTTAGTTTGGTATCAAAGGCAGTTTTCGTGTTAACATATCATTGATTTCATTAAGAGAGGAAACTTCAATCTTGGCATACCAGCGTTTCACAAAACGGCGGCCAAAAGTTTCGTGCGAAAACTACGGATCATACAAAAAAAAAGTGTTGTTGCTTGATTATTCACCGCGATGGGGGCCATTTGGGCAGACTCGCGCCGCTTTCACCTTTTGGGGTCATGTGAGTTTTCCCCTTGTAGGCCCCTCTCTTCGGGATTAGTTTAAGGAAAAAATATTGAACTCTTTAATATACTATGATCAATATGTTCAGTTTGAAATAACTCCGCATTCTCCTAAATGTTTTCATTTGAATTATTGAAGTATATTAGCGCTATTAGTGCAGCGTTAGATAACTTTCAAAGCAAATGCCGGGGTACAAGCCAGGATGTAGAGTGCAGGTTTTACAGTAGAAAACAGTGTCACGTCTTTGACCTTTGACTTTCCCGTCACTGCAGACTGCACAACCTGCATACTGCACAGTCCATAAAACACGGACAGAGTAAAGGCTGCCATCTTGAATACCCAAAAGCGTGCACGAAATGCCCACCTGCGCATCTAGCAAGAAAAGAAATGTGTCACACAGGGACAAAAAACTAAGTATGTATAGTTTACATACCCGATAAGAGATGGCGCAAGTTGAAATTGTCAAGAGGCACCCGACGCTTGACCGCAAAGAAGAAATAGGCCTGTTGGGGGTCCTTGACATTTGTCGAGAACGGGAATATTTATTTGTTGGGACATACCCGACAGATGACCCCAAAGGGTTAATATTGGGCTCCTTAATTCACATGGCATAATTAGGTTTCTGATAATTAAAAACGAGCATGTGCTTTCAATTAGAAAATTGCTGACCTCGTCCGCAGCCAGTTAATCAGAAGTTTCTTCAGGCTTGAAGCACGTCGGACGTGTGGTACAGCAATAATTACTGCTTAGGCTAGATGGCAGGGCAGGGCGAAAATGCGGATAATAAAAAGCAAAGCATAAAGAGGCCAAGCAAGCGCCAATTGTTTTGATTGTCTGATTTATTTGCTCCCCGAATCCGAGGACTCTCAGAACGTTTCTGAACAGGACAAGGTGTTTATTTTCGAATACTTAAAAAGTGCGATGCCCCCTTTTACAGAAAATTAATCTGCCTCACGTGAAACACACTATATAGTTTTGCGAACTAATTTTTTAGACTTTTTTTTCAACGTCTTATATTCGCCTAATGCCGCGACTGTGTGGCCGAAATTGGAAACATGAGAAAGCGGAAATACCACTGTGCGTCGTCTGCTACGGGCACAGGTTCAGAAGCATGAACCTGGGCGACGCAAGCCCGTTTCCGGCTGAGCTAGATACTCCTTATTAAATGTTTGATGTTTTTGTTGTTGTTTCTTCTTACTAAAGGTTGTATTGTATCGTTTCACACGCGTGGAAATTTTTAGAAAAGCGATAAATATTAAGTCGGATGCTTCCGTAATCTTAGTGCTGTGGTTTGTAGAACCTTTGTCGTACATATTTTTGTTTTCTCGCACAATCCACAGCTTTTATAAAACGTTGAATCTTGATTGGAGCTGCGGGTTCATTAACAAATTAACTCGACTGATGGCCACCCTTTAATAGACTGATCAATCAATATATCCGTTAATTGATTATTTTCCAGTCATATTACACGAAGGACGTTAAAACTACATAATTTTTAAACTATATTTACTATGTCATAAATGGCATATTACATTATCATTTTAAACATCACGTTGTGACGCCCACAGAAATATGAACACAGGAATTCTGTTCAAGAGAAGTAATTTTATGGTTATTATTTAAACGTTATAATCAACCTCAATGACAAGCGCAAGCACGCTGAAGTGGTTTATCATGCAAGCCTGTGTCCTAAAAGAAAGAAATACGTCGAAATTATTAAAGCAGACTTTTGTTTACTTGTTCCTGAATTTCTCCAGTACAAGATTCCGATTAAATGGCAAAAAGAAATATCTCAATTAAAGCATCACTCGCATAACCTGAAGGTTAAGCGATGGACGGACCAATCCCGATATGCGTTTGGTGAGGGTAAGAGCGTCGCTGCGGCCAATGCTGTCTGTGTCGTAGTGCGGGTCGTTTGTTGGAGTTGCAGCGTTTACTATGCTTGAATAGAAGGTTATTTAGCCATACATTTATAATATTAGCCCTTGACATCCGCGGCCCTCACCGCGAAAATTGAAGTAGGTGAACCCACACTACCGAGAAAGCATCGAATAACACGCACGCTACAGCGTTGCTCGGTTGCACTCGTTCGTTCCACCCGCGGAAGATATATTAGAATAGTTTGTTTGTTGTACTTGTTTCCGTTGTCCCGCCAACGAACAGTTTGTGGACCTTAAATAGAAGAGGCACTCTCTCCTCGTCGCAAAGTATGAAAATTGTTCCAACTCCGAAAAACTTACCCACACCATGGCACAGTAAAGGGAGACATTGGTTGCAGCGGAACTCATTAATATCACTGCAAAAGCTAAAATTTCAAAAAGAAAAAAAATCATTAAACCTGCGATTTCACAGCCCACAGAACCCATATTATGTTATTCGGGTTGGAATTTATTGTTTTGTTGAATTCCCATACTGGAGAACCTATACATCTATTTTAAAATAAACAAATATTTAACATAAATAGTGCAGTTCACCAGGAGACAGAAATCCGTCGTGGTGATCCATGCTTCCCAAAGTCTGCCTAGAGCAGACGACGTATCCACACGTGCGATTCTTTAAATTAAGGCTGCGGTCCCACGGCAGCCATTTTGAACAAGGCGTTAGTTCAACCAATAGATGGCAACACGCACCCGTGGGGTGGCCAAAATAGTGGTTCACGGTGGGATGGCTCGAGCACCATCACGTTCCCATCGTGGCCTTGCTCGCGCCGCTGCCAGCAATGCTCAGCTGGCTCAATAGCGTGGCCCAGCAAACTCATGTATGCGAGAATGTCAGGCTGGGTAGTAATTGTTCTCTGATACAGGGACATGCGGTTCGGTGGTTGCCACGGGTTTTCAGATTAAATCTTACCAAGAAGGAATCAATAGACCTATTGCTATATTACCCAAGCATCAAAGAGAATGCAGGGATTGGTGTTCCACGCGCCGCACGTGCTGGCCTCAGCAATAGTAAATTTTCTAAAGCAAAAACCTAAAACAAATTGTATCTTGCACGCGCGTTCGTCAACGCTTTATTTTGGTTATTTACTTCGAATATTTTATACGGGGAAGGCGTGCGCGTGTGGCGCTTGGAACACCAATCCCTGCATTCTCCTTGATGCTTGGGTAATATAGCAAATGGTCTATTGTTGATTGACGTGTCAATTTTTCTGCCAATGAAAAATTCTTCTGCAGGAATGCACGCTCAGTAGACCCAATCTTCTAAGACATAAGTGGAAGCGGACGTCTAGGAAACTGCTTCGCGATTTACGGTACTGACCTAACCATTATAATGACGACTGAAAAATGACGTCACGAAATATTGTGTTTCACGGGATCCGGAAGATGTAAAGGTTTTTAAATAATAGTTCCCAGAAAAGAAACGGGGGCCGTTGCAATATTTTCGGAAGTAACGACAGACATAAAGCCCGCGTTTCTCCTACCCGGCCGCTTCCTCCTCTCAATATGTGTAGTTGGTTATAACTAAATAAGCTATAGTAATGGTGCCTTATTCATATTTAGTTTCAGTTTCTGTCAAGGGAAAGGAGGTTCGCGGGAACTAGAGTTCCTAAATGAGCTGCGCTTAGTGTATCGGCACTCCGTTCCCCGACATTGTTGTCGGCGCCGCCATATTGGTGCTTGTGCAGAGCAGACGCGACTGCCGATCGTCATGATTCAAAAGTGCGACTTCCTCAGCATTATATTCGGTGTTAGGAAGCTCATATAATATTGCTTTGCTTTGTCGCGAACTGATTAAACATTTGTGGAGTGCGGAAACGCGTTTCCTGTGATTTCAGATAAAACTTCAGGTAACTGGCAACCATGATTTTGAGCCACAATATGGCCAGGTTTCGCTACTCTGAAGCGTAGCTAATCTAGTGGCACTAGCGGGAACAATGAGGAAGAGGCAGGCGTCAAAAGGTAGTGGCTTGTGGAACCCACGGCCGCTTACGTCATGGCCCCACCAGGTATTACAAGCTCCTTGAACAAGGGCATGAATAGTGTCATTAAATACTCTACGCGTCAGAGTAACGACACTTGGCCCTATGATGGCTTAAAACCATGGTTGCCAGTTATCTGAAGCTTTATCTAAAATCACAGGAAACGCTTTTCCGTCCTCCACAAATGTTTAAACAGCCCGCGACAGAGCAAAGCAATTTGTCATCAGCTTACTAACACCTGATCTAATGCTGAAAAGTCGCACTTTTAAATAATGACGATCGGCAGTGGCGTTTGCTCTGCACATAACCCAAAATGGCGACGCCCACAACAATGTCGGGGAACGGTGTGCCTCATTTAGTGGCTCTATAAGACATAAAGTGAACTCGGGTGTATTATTTTCCTTTTCGTCTTTATTGTTCAGTTAATTTCAATCATATCGCATAATGAACACATTATATCACACTACGCCTGTGTAATTATTTATCGTAGATTTATTAACCTGGCCCAGTACTTAAACTATTCATTTGTCGATAGTAAATATTCCAATATATTTTCTAAATGTGAGGGTAAAAAGACACGGACATTGATGATGATGCAGACGCCATCGCCGCCCTCGAAAATGTCTTGAACATTAGAAATCAGCAGTTTGGTCTGCCTTCCAACAGATCGCGCAACAAAACACCCCAACCGTTTTAATTGTTTTTAAAATTAGCTGAGCTCTACACCTATCAAGAAACCAAAGCAAGATCGTTGTCAAAATCTAATACATCGCAATGTATATCTATGCCATACAATAAATGTTATTAGATGCCAATAAATAAATCTGTTTGATGTCCATAAAAGATATGCGTCAAAAACAGGTAAGTTCGAAAGGGCTCCTGGAGCGTTATGATTTTGAAAATGAAAAAAGCCATCGTCCACTTCTTGGGCAATTATTGTAGTTCTAAATGTTATAAAAAATTTTATCATGGTTTAATCATTTCCTCAGCGGCATTTGAAGCACCGTGACTCGAAGCACAAAAAGTGCTACGTTTGATATAGAATATGTAAACAAAAATATTTTACACAACATTACATTTTTTTTCTGCATATTACCAATTACAAGCACTACATCTGCAGCTAATTTCATTGCCCTAGCGCATGTCATTAAAAACGTATTTGTGTTGAAAAATTACAATTTTAGGGCAATGTTTGGAGAGATGAACAAAACAAAGTAGTGCAAATATCAAAAAAGTATATAGTTACATTCTGCTCCGACATCATCTTAACAAAACTGCACCATTGGACCCGTGTTATCTTTAATGGATCGTTCATGAAATATGAACCAGCGGAGCAAGTGAGGGTCCGCGGCATCATATTCGCAACGCTACAAATGCGCGTGAACAATATAAACAAATACATACATAATATCAAATGAAAGAGGAGTGCATTGCCTTTCGAACGACATCAATCACACAATACAGTATTCAAAAGAAGATGAGTAATGACCTGACGAAAAGTACCTAAAATGCCACATCCAGTGGGACCGTTGCCTTAAGGCCGTACTCTGGTATCACGATTCAATCTTCACTGGAGCACCGAACAGTACAGCACCATCTTCCGCTAAAGTTTTTTCCCACTGATAATATGCGACAAAATAAACACAAGAATCTACACTGTCTCGCGCGCGAACGTAGAGAGCCTATGGGGCGGCCACGCTTCTATCCCCGCTTTGATGATGATGATAGCGCGACAGTAGCGCCACCTCTAGGTCGATCTCGAGGCCAATAGTGCAGGTGTACTAGTAACAAAAACACTGTAAAATTAGCAATCTTACCCGCTTCCCCTCATCGCCTACGGCAAGTCAATTGAAAGTTGTTCTTACCTACCCTAGTAAGACAGAAGCTCAAAATTCTAAACTAACAGGTTGAAGTTCAGCTAGTTGGTACATAATGCAAAAGGAAACGGTCAGCTAGAACAATAGGGACAAAATAGAGACAGGGAGAAATAGAGAAATATAAATAGATATTGTCTGTAGGTTGTCCGTCGATCTATTGCGCTTAGAATCCGTTGAAGATTGAAGAAAATTTATATTTAGGAGGTTTCATGCAAATAGCCCTGACACCATTGATTAATTTTACCATTTAGTTACGCAATTAACGAATGCAGTCTCAGATTTTTTTTATAACGTCGTAAGTTTATCTTGTTAAAACCCATCTTTCAAAAACAGATGTTTAAAAGATCTATTAAGAATAAATCAAGTTATCTTAATAAAGTTTCGCCTTTCAGTTAGTTCAAAATAGACCCAAAACTGCTATAGTAATTCCCATTCTAATACCTTTACAGAAATCCCGTATCGAAGCTATAACCACAACCTAAGCTATAGCTATCAAAACTATAACGATATTCTTGAAGCTAACCGGACACCCAGTTGGGATTAAAAGACCATACACTACCGGAGAAGCCACCGACTGCATTTATCAGCTGATCAAAATTATCACGGTGTCATTTTTCTTCATATGTACACCATATGGATATTTACGAATAAAAAATATCGTGTCAGGATGTCTGTCTAAAATAACCAAATAAAATAACACAGTGAACGCACGTGTATGTAAGAAAAATGTTTCAACAAATTGAGAACTATAGTACTCTTGGGGAATCAATATATCTGCCCACTATATTGCACGCAGTTACCTAGGAGGAATCCGAACGAAGGAAAGGCACCCCTATAACGCTCCCGTGATCAATGGTTCCGTCCAGAGTCGTATACCTGCTCCCGGGAAATGATAGCAAAAGAAATATCTACGTCCAAGGCAGCCCCCAACTTCGGCCTAGTTCATCTTCCACGCCTCTTTTCCACACACAAACCCCCTCCTCCCTCCCTCCCATCCTCTCCCGCCCCCCTTCCCCCAAAATGATCTTCGTGGTGAAACTCAACACTAGGCTCTTCGGTTCCTCAAGTGACATACTTTGTTAATTAAAGTAACGTTTTATTAAACTTTAATCAGTTTTTGTTAAAATGCCTGAAATAATAGTGCCTGCATCATTTATTCAGCTTTATTTAAAATACCGCAATTATTGGGCTTGGATGTATGAGACCGTTGCTAGTAAGCAGGGTTTCCTGTTTCTTGTAAATACTAATAAAAACCGACAATTAACTCCTGAGCTGGTTTAATCAAAACCGCCGAAAACTGAAAGACCCCAAACTGGAAGTGTCCCTGAATAAGAAAAAATGAAAGCCGTTTACAACTCCCTGTAACGCCGAATTAGAGTGCAGCTCTTGAAGAGGAGGAGGGAAGGTACGAA
Source organism: Ixodes ricinus (assembly GCA_037355805.1). Lineage (NCBI taxonomy): Eukaryota > Metazoa > Arthropoda > Arachnida > Ixodida > Ixodidae > Ixodes > Ixodes ricinus. The sequence goes on from JAZHYW010011688.1 coordinate 69,921, forward strand.
GAGGAGGCTGTGCCCCCCCCCTCCTCTCCTGCTCGCCTGCCATTTAGGGGAAAATTTTCCCCGCTAAATTTAGCGGAAAAATGTTTCGCTAAATTTAGCGGGGAAAATTTTCTACTAGATTTAGCGGTGAAAATTTTCCTCTAAATTTAGCGGGGAAAATTTTCCGCTAGATTTAGCGGGGAAACTTTTCCGCTAGATTTAGCGGGGAGAATTTTCCACTAAATTTAGCGGGGAAAATTTTCCGCTAGATTTAGCGGGAAAATTTTTCCGCTAAATTTAGCGGAGAAATTTACCCATCATGCACCGCGCGGTTACGCCGACGGCGACGCTGCTCAAGCCAGAAACGGGCGCCTTAGAGCAGCGCTCTAAAAACAAAGCTTCACGTAAAAGCAATATTCACTCACAGCTTTATTTTGCGTTTACGGGAGTACAGTCAACAATAATCAGTCCGCGAGGCTGTTTCTGTCTTCCTGCTTAAGAAATCATTTGTACTTTTTCCTATGATCCACCCCCCCCCCACCAATCAACTGTTGTCCTGTGTACCAAGGCAGGACAAAATGCTTTCGACCCTCTTTATTGGAAATTATTATTAACGGATTGGTGCTGGTAGAAGGTATTGGCACCATAAAAAGACAATTGGGGTGTGTATGTTTATACAGCCTAGAACTTAGTCTGCCTCAACGGGCGACTTGTCTCCCAGCCGTGGATGAGAAATTTAGCCAGTGCAGTACAACCGCTAGCCTGCGTCTTGAACGTGCGTTATGCAGTAGTGATGCACGACCGCACGCCGGTACGGTGCTCACCCAGATCGAAACGGGCAGGGGTGGAGATTGAACACAGGATCCCTGAATTCTGCAGCGCGAGCTTTCGCTCCATGTGCTCCGAGCTTGTGTGCGCTAGCCCACTCGGCCACCGCGGAAAAAGATTAACTGAGTAGAATTGTATTTACACCTTCCTTCTTAACTGTCTCAAACCATGCATAATCAACAACAAAAAAAAAAAACGGGAGTGAAATACTAAGACACGAAATGGGTATGTACGTGATATTTCTGAAAGCTGGGATTATCAAAACAACTAGAAAACATTCATTTATTAAAAGTGAGCTTGGTTACGAAAGAGCCCAGCTCAAAACGCCGACTGTAGATTAAACGTAGACGCCAGTATGCTAATGTTTTGTTGAACTATCTAGAAACACAGTTATTCTAGTACGAAAAAATGTACACAATGGTTTCGCCCACGTTAAATGATTTTTTTAAATGAAGTTTGCACGCAAGCAGGTCCACCAAACATTGAACTATGATGGTCAAATGATTTCAACCGCTGCAATTGTCAGCAGTTTTTTTGCAAGATTATTGCAAACTATTTTGAAGAGTTTAATACTCAATTTGGGTGTACCCGTACAAAAACACTGTAATTTGGTAGCAAACTCCCAATTGTGGACAAACGTTCCGGGGTGTTTTTATCCGCAAACATAATTTTCGTGCACACCAGCTCACGAACTAAACATAACGGGAAATAGCTACGTTTTGTAATCGTTTATGATGATTACTAGTAAGCTTTTAACATTTCAGTGACAGAAGTCGCCGCTGTAAATGCGAATAAGCACGCACATTGACCAACGAACGTTCTGTTGCGAGAGAGTAGGGAAAGAAAACGTTCGGGAATGATTAAACAAGGAGTAAAAAAGCCATTTTAGAATTTGAACTTGATTAGAACGAATTTGTGCCGAGGAAACCAGACAAAACGTTTCCATTGAAAAACATGTCAATATCTGGTGTCCCTGCACAGAAAGAGCATAGTTCACTGAGAATCCTCAAGCGTTGCTGCGCAAAAAGGCTACTAAACCCATGCCTGCTTCAAATGGCCGACCCTTGCTAACCCTTGAGCACATTTGTGCGTCCATTCTGAACTAAACTCGGTGAGCGAAAATGCAGTTAAGCATCCTCTTTAGTAAACCAACAAACTAAAACAACGCGTGTGCTTTAATTTAACGATCCCACGAGTCCGAGCTCGAGATAGGCTCTTTACACACGACAGAACTATAATGTTTGCTGAGGATGTAAATTTCAAAGCGCACAATTCAGAAACCATGCTCAGGAGTACTTGCGGTTTTCTGGCGTCAAGAGTGAGGTTTGTCTCGTCGTTTTGGAATGAAGTCCTACATTACAAACATATTAAGCGAAGAGAGGACGTGCTCGCAAGGTCGGCATGCATGGTTAAGCATTTTTGAAATTGGCGACATCTGTGTAAGGAGCCGCGACTAATTGTAAATGTTACTACCTGAGTGCTTAAAACTTTAAAGTGCGTTCGTTCCTTCAGACAATTCTGTGCTCTCGGAAGTACACCCGTGAGACACCAGGAGCACGTCGTAACATAGACGGTTTGTAATTATGGCAAGATTCGTCCATCACAGCAATGTACACGATATTTTGATTATGTTAAGGAGCCCCCTAATTTCACAGTCCTAACTTTTTTTAAAGTTGATTTAGGAGACATGTTGGCGCTCTCCAAATTTTGTGAATTTTAAAGACTTCTGGACTTTAGACAGGAGAGAAACTAGGCTGAACTAAATGTGTTAAAAAAAGGAAAAGAAAAAAAAACTGAATTTGACAAACCAAAGGCAAAGCGAACATTTACATTTTCGCATTACGTCTCCGATAGTAACTATTCATTCAAAGTATTAAACATTTCTAATCAAGTCCGTCTCCTTATGACAGCCGGTCTTGTATTTAGAAAACAATTATTATGCGAAAATCATTTCCTAATGTTATAATGTTATTCTGAATATACAAAGAAAAGCTCACACTGACTGGGCTTGTGCTTTAACGCAGAATATGTTATACGGCTTGTACCTAACCATAAACGGTTAGGAGCCAGCAACACAAGTCGACAGGCCGACCACCATGCGAACTTTGACGCAGCGCTCGTCTCCTCGCTGATTGGACAGATGGATCTATCGTCTCCGTATTGCTTTCGGCGGGGATAAAACATCGCGTGTTGACGCGATGTTTTACCCCGCTGGATTCGGAGATTCGGATGTTTTACTCCCGCCGGATACAGCGGCGCTCTGCTCCGTGAAACTGGCGTGCTTCGGTCTTCCTCAGGAAAAGGGCGCAAGAGAGCTGCAGAAAAACAGGCGGGAAAAAAGCGTACTTGCTGCAACGGGGTGAGGTATGCTTCCGAGTGTCTAATTCTCCTTTGCCGCGAGCTGGTGCCATGCAGAGCCGTAAATAATGGTCGGAGCGAAGGCCGCCGCCTGCTCCATATATCCCCCCCGCGGTTAGCGCGTAAACTAAAAGTGCGACACAGCGTCGACCCATCAGCAGACCTCGTCGTCACAATATTGGAAACGACATTTAAAGCGTGAAATAGAAGCGTTCAATCTCGCAGCAGCAATGATCGCAACTACGCCGTTTGCTCTGGTTTGGAACGCGCGTTTGTTTATTCTACCGTTGAATATGAACGGCACGAAAACGCTCGCATGCGTCAAGTTTGCAGTCACCTTTTTACTCTAGCAACGCTAATACGGCTTCAATTAGTCGAGTCGCCTTTTTAGAGCTCACGACCACAGCTTGTTTCGCGACCTGTGGTTGGCCACTAGATTCTTGCCTATTCATACCATGAATTACGAAACTCTTCCAATATACGGCTCTGGGTGCCAGGGCTACAGTGTACTAGAATACGGGGTAGTGTTTAGACCGGCACGGCTCGGCAATCGGAGCTTGTGACTCCGCGCCTGTAGATAACGATCCCGGCGCTGCAGTCGACAGGGCAGCAGAAGAGTCCGCTGCAGTCCGCACGTGCCACCTCACGTGCGCGTGCACGCGGTGCACGCGCACAACCCCGACCTGACTGACCCTACTGCCGATGCGCCGGTGTCTGACACCTATCGCGAAATACACCACACGTCTCACGCGAGCCACTCCGGTCCGAACACTATCCGGTATTTCAGTACACCAACTAGCCCATCTCACCAAACTTCTAGTACACTGTACCAGGGCTCAGCTCGGTGCTGCCGCGTTCCAAGTCGAATAACGTAACAGCGCACAACAAGAGAAACACTGTCAAACACAGATACACAAAAACAATATACACTCACTCGGCGCTGACTCACAACTCTTGGATTTGTATTGTCTTCTTCTTGTATGCAAAAAGACCCACCTTCTCTTTTTCTGTCCTAAGAACAAGATGGCGACCTCAAATGCAGATTACAGAAAGAAAAAAAAAACACACAATAAAATTCAGGAGTTATTTAAAAATAGTTTTAAAGACCGACCAACGAATCCATTTTCAGCAAGGTAGGAAAATGCCCCTCGCGCCTCTCCTCTGTTCACCCTCTCCCAACAGTCACGTGATGGCAGGGGCTTCGCTTGTGTCGGCTTTTCCTGTAGGGATAATCCTCAAACAGCGCAAAATGAGCGGCTAGCTGCGAGCGCCGCGACAACGACCTTGAGACTTCCAGGTGTCTTCCCCTCGTTGACGCGGGCACGCTCAATCCGCGAAACTGAGGAAGTCAGCGCGACCGAACGCTTTTTTCCATGAGCTGCAGGCCCCAGGCCGCTCGGTCGGTGGAGATCGAGGGGCCGTGGTATGCTGGGCTTGTTCCAGCAGCCGCCCTCTGGCATCGCGCCGGCTGCTGGAACCATTCCCGTGTCTGCATAAGGATTGGCTTGCGCAATAAAGGGTTCAGGTCGTCGATAATACATTTCTTTCCGAAACATAAAAATCAAGTGGCTTTCCCTAATGTCTTCATTACTGTTTGAAACACATATCTCCTCTCATAGGTTGTTCATCCCATTTTGCACTATTTTCGTATTTATTCGTCCTTACCTCTGCTCGATGACTGTTTTGTAACTTGATAGAAACCTTTAAATATTGGCGCGGGCTTCCGCGATCAACGCTGTACCGGATTTATCCAATATTGGAAAGATCGGCGTCAGGAGGGTGGAAGGAGCAAACCGAAATTCTGGCTTCTAATGAAGACGGCAGTGTCGTAAGATAGGTCTTTGCTTCACCCGCCTCCACAACGCCCTCTCGTTTGCACTATCACAACTTCTCAGTAACCTAGCTGTATACCACATTTTACTCATAGTTACTATAGATGTGGCCCCACAGGCTTTCTCGTTATGAGCGAGTCGACTTTTTAATGACCGGCGACTCTCGTGAGTGAGAATAGATATTATCACCTCCCCAGAACAACCACCCCTTTCTCCCCCCCTCCCCCCCCCCTTTCCCGAGTTGGGGAGATATTAGGCCACTCCAGGAAGCAGCCTGCAGACTGGGCTTTTTGGCTACTCATTCTCAACACGTTCGAACGTGGAACTAAGCACACTGCATGAACGACGCCCAGTTTATTTGCAACCTAAATAATGTGGCTCTACTGTTGGGACCCAATCAATTTCATCATCAATCATTATTTGTTATGATTTCATGGTGAAAGTGTGTTTGTCGTGATGCCACAGAAGTGATCGATTCAAAGGGAGAAATAGGTCCTCGTATTTATTTTGCGGAAATACTCGCTCCTGTGACGCTCTAGTAGCGTAAGGTCAAAACACTCGAGGCAGTGCGTAATACTTTACAACTGTCGTTGACGATGAAATATTTGTGGGAAGTGCGTAAAATTGTTTACACCACAAAACCACACCTAAACACAACAAAATATCGCAATCGCAAAAAAAAAAAAAAAAAGATCAGCTTGCGAAAACCGTTGCTTCCCTCTCTCTGTCTCTCTCTTATTTTTTTTTTTTCGCGCCACTACAAAGAGTAGCGGCCGAGCAACGAAATTCCACCAAAACCTCGCTTCTTGGAAAAAGAGACACCAGGGTATATGGTAGTGAATCTGTCAGGGAGTTTGTAGAAAATAATAGGCGATCATTGAATCTAGCCTTCTGCACAAATCATGCCCGGGATATTTCCATTTTCCTTCCACGCGATTAGAAGGCAAGACGCTGGGGGAATTCATGTGCAATAACATGCTGCTTCAAAGACAAAGTACCAGATTTATAGTGCATGTCAATTTAGATGTGCCAGCGAATAATGCCAGCGTCCAAGTATACGTTCATATCAAATTGTTAGACAGAATTGTAGAGAAGATTGTGTGTTTCTTGAAAAAGATTTTGGCCCCTTGTATCCGGTCCGCTTTTCTATAGGCCTCAAATAGCGGGGGCGAATCTTTCCTTTTGTCGCATTTCCACTTCTCCGCTTCCGCAAATTATGAATGTGGTAAGTTGGTCCAGTAGCTTAGAGCTCACTTTATGAAAGGAACCGAAAATAAAAAAGGACCAGTACAAGCTGAACTATGCAAGGCGCTTGAAGAGAGCCTGTCGTAATGAAAATGAACTGCTCTAATGTGGTAAGTCGGGTCAGTCGGTTCATAATTTTTCATCCCCTTTTGAAAGGCTCCGAAAAAACAAGAAACCAGGACAAGATCAGTGACGCAAGGTTGTTTATCGTTCAGGTTGTCCCGGTTTTTTATGTCCTTTCGGCGCCTCGAAACGCACAGTGTTCGGTTTCTAAACGCTGTTTTTATTTTCGCATGGAAATAAGACAAAAGTACGTAATAATTTTTTACATTACTGCAATGCAATATAGACTTCTCTTTCCAGCAAGCTGCTTTCATCCATGCTTCCATGTAATTCTCCAGGCCGCGAATGTTTGTGCACAGTGATTAAACTATTTACATCTAAATTCACATGCACTATAAATCTGGTACTCTCTCTTAGAAGCCGCATGTTAGTGCACATGAATTCCCCAGCGTCTTGCCTTCTAATGGCGTGGAAGGAAAATGGAAATATCCCGGGCATGATTTGTGCAGAAGGCTATATTCAACGGTCGCGTATTATTCCTACAAACTCCCTGACAGATTCACTACAATATACCCTGGAGTCCTTTCTCCAAGAAGCGAGGTTTTTGGTGGAAATTCGTTGCTCGGCCGCTACTCTTTGTAGTGGCGCGGGAAAAAAAAGAGAGAGGGAGGGGGAACAACAATTTTCGCAGCCTGATCCTTTTTTTTTTTGCGATTGCGACAGTGTGTTGTGTTTAGGTATGCTTTTGTTTAGGGTGCTACAATATGGTGTAAACAATTTTACGCACTTCCCACAAATATTTCATCGTCAACGACAGTTGTAAAGTATTACGCACTGCCTCGAGTGTTTTGACCTTACGCACTAGAGCGTCACAGGAGCGAGTATTTTCGCAAAATAAATACGAGGACCTATTTCTCTCTTTGAATCGATCACTTCTGTGGCATCACGACGAACACACTTTCACCATGAAATCATAACAAATAATGATTGATGATGAAATTGATTGGGTCCCAACAGTAGAGCCACATTAATTAGGTTGCAAATAAACTGGGCGTCGTTCATGCAGTGTGCTTAGTTCCACGTTCGAATGTGTTGAGAATGAGTAGCCAAAAAGCCCAGTCTGCAGGCTGCTTCCTGGAGTGGCCTAATATCTCCCCAACTCGGGAAAGGGGGAGGGGGGGAGGGGGAGAAGAGGTGGTTGTTCTTGGGAGGTGATAATATCTATTCTCACTCACGAGAGTCGCCGGTCATTAAAAAGTCGACTCGCTCATAACGAGAAAGCCTGTGGGGCCACATCTATAGTAACTATGAGTAAAATGTGGTATACAGCTAGGTTACTGAGAAGTTGTGATAGTGCAAACGAGAGGGCGTTGTGGAGGCGAGTGAAGCAAAGACCTATCTTACGACACTGCCGTCTTCATTAGAAGCCAGAATTTCGGTTTGCTCCTTCCACCCTCCTGACGCCGATCTTTCCAATATTGGATAAATCCGGTACAGCGTTGATCGCGGAAGCCCGCGCCAATATTTAAAGGTTTCTATCAAGTTATAAAACAGTCATCGAGCAGAGGTAAGGACGAATAAATACGAAAATAGTGCAAAATGGGATGAACAACCTATGAGAGGAGATATGTGTTTCAAACAGTAATGAAGACATTAGGGAAAGCCACCTGATTTTTATGTTTCAGAAAGAAATGTATTATCGACGACCTGAACCCTTTATTGCGCAAGCCAATCCTTGTGCAGACACGGGAATGGTTCCAGCAGCCGGCGCGATGCCAGAGGGCGGCTGCTGGAACAAGCCCAGCATACCACGGCCCCTCGATCTCCACCGACCGAGCGGCCTCGGGCCTGCAGCTCATGGAAAAAAGCGTTCGGTCGTGCTGACTTCCTCAGTTTCGCGGATTGAGCGTGCTCGCGTCAACGAGGGAAGACACCTGGAAGTCTCAAGGTCGTTGTCGCGGCGCTCGCAGCTAGCCGCTCATTTTGCGCTTTTGAGGATTATCCCTACAGGAAAAGCCGACACAAGCGAAGCCCCTGCCATCACGTGACTGTTGGGAGAGGGTGAAAAGAGGAGAGGCGCGAGGGTCATTTTCCTACCTTGCTGAAAATGGATTCGTTGGTCGGTCTTTAAGAGGGCAGCTAATAGAGATAACGTAGATGTAGTCTTTTCGGCCCCAAAAAGCTCTACAGCCTTCGTAAAAAGTAAATTCCACTTCAAATACCACTGTAAGTTGCACAAAAAAGCACTGAACCAACTTTGTTCCCTGTGTAGAAGGAGTAATTTATTCCTTCCCACTTTCCTGTGGGCGAGTGTACATAGGACGGACTGGTCAGTGTGTGAATGACCGCTTTCGGGAGCATGCCAACAACGTCGTCAACGCCGACTTGGCACATTTAAGAGTGCACAGTAGGGACTGTGGGTGTTCGGCTCGTTTGAGCAACTGGACTGTGCTGGGAAGGAGCCCCCATCAGCTCACCAGGGAGATTATCGAGGCAACAAGCATCGAAGGACGCATTGACAAGTGTGTCAGCAGGCCATCTTGAACTCTCTCACAAAGGGAGCTGGAGTATTTAACCAAAAGTTATCTTAGGCACCAGTAGTGAGAATTCTTTATTTTTCTTTACTTTCAATTTTAATATTTATTTTTAAATAACTCCTAAATTGTATTGTGTTTTTTATTTTTATTTTTGTAATCTGCATTTGAGGTCGTCATCTTGTTCTTAGGACATAGAAAAAGAGGAGGTGGGTCTTTTTGCATAGAAGAAGAACACAATACAAATCCAAGAGTTGTGAGTCAGCGCCGAGTGAGTGTATATTTTTTTGGTGTGTCTGTGTTTGCAAGTGTTTCTCTTGATGTGCGCTATCACGTTATTCGACATGAACTACCAACTCGCCCAGTCAGCAGTCTTATCAGCGTTCCAAGTGTTCTATTTTTCTGCACGCTCCGTCCACTGCGTCTCACACTCTAAGTACCTCTGAGGAAGTCGCATTTACACTGGAACCTCAGAGTATGGCATCCAGAGTAAGACATCCACAAAACACTCACGCGCTTAGCTTGCACGACATAAAGCCACTGGGTCTTGAGAACGTAGCGCCAAGCTCCCCGTATGGCCGCCGTTTTGGTCCGTAAAATGTGCAGTTTCTCCTTGACCCCTCCGTTCTTGGTGAGCCGACCTAAATTCGCTGGTTACAGGTAGCTTTGTGGAGACGTTTCTTGTATACCGAGATTTTGCTATCCACACACCGGCGAAACAAGCGCACATCTTCGTACCACAACCACATGCAGTGTCGCTGCTTTGACGCACTGAAAAATAGGTTTACTTTTTTAAATTACGCAAGACGAACAATATAATTATGAGAGATCCGTGGAGATGGGCATGATTGATGAGTTGACTGCATATAGGCCCGTAGCTCTCAAGTTTTGAGCAGCGCTCCAGGCGAGCAAAATAGAATATTTGGCTCGCGTTTCGAACGTGCGTCATCACGCTTTCCCACTACAGCTTTTATACTCCGTTCTATTATAAGTGCCAGCGTAGCAGAGGCTACAAGAGCGAGCTCCGAGCTTGCAGTGTCCCTTCCAAGCACGTACGCTCGTGCAGTGCGAGCATCGTTCGGGGGAACATGTTTTTGCAAGTAGCTTCAGCTTCGCTATCACGTAAAGTGACACGTACGTGCTCGCGGAAGCATGAAAGAACGCAATAAAATAATAAAGCTGAATGGGACGCTGAGGCCAAGGGCTGCATAATTCTTTTTTTTATTTTCTTTTTCTTTTTTTAGTCGTTTTGTTATCGCGCGTCTACAGATGCTGACAGATGCTTGCATTCAAACGTGTCACGTGAAAAATCGAACGTTACAGTGCCGCCTGGATAGTGCTGCCAGCATAACATGGTCGCGTCTTGTGGACGCGCTCGCGCCCCTGCCCGGGAGCAACGGGTCTATAGTATACAATGCCAAAGATGCTTATATTGGCGAGGACAACTTCCAGTAGGATGATGCTCCACTGGTGGTCTTGGCGCGACTGGTTTAGAACGACCCTCTGGAAGCTTCGAAGATTTGAATGGACCGAGATGGCGATTTCCATGGTGACGTAGACAGCCCTGCCCAGTGTTGTACACGTTCCTCAAAAAAGGAACGAAAGCACATACCTCGTTCCTTCTGATTTTTGGAACGCGTTCCCCTTACAAGTATAATTTGAGAGAAAAGAACTCGTTCCCATTACAGTTTAAAACATGTGACGTATCGTTACTTATACGTTACGTTTGTATTTCGATTAATACAAAATTTAGTTAAATCATTTTTTTATCAATTCCATCTATCCTCGAGCCTGTAAGGATGAGCTCTCTGAAACAACAGTAAGAAATGATGCTACAGGATGACTGCTCTACTTACAGGATATTTATTCTTGAACCTCGGCCGAAATAACGCACCCCACACACATAAAGATTTATTGGTGTATTCTTCCCTGCAAAATTAACTATTCAAAAAGGTAAACAGCGCTCGGAATCAGCAAGTTTCAATTACGCACTCCCCGGAAACCACCGAAAAAATGCAAAATCACTTTATTTTAGGCAAAATTCTAATCTTGTAATTTCGTGCAGACTTTTCGGCGCACGTATGTTTTGTTCCACGCTTCGGATTCCAATATTTAAGTAGATTTGGTAGTCAATGAATTCATAAATCGCTAACAAATGATGTTATCGAGAAGAACCCGCAGCTTTAAAAGTGAAAAGAAAGTCTGCACAGCCCAGGCAACTCCACTTGCGCAAGAGCAACTTTAAAAATGCACTTACGCGGTTGAAAAGCTAAAACTGGCGAAAACGGTACGTAACGATGAATGTAAAATAACAAACCATTAACCTAGACACGGAATGCAAAACTCCCTAGAGTTGCTGAGCATGAAAGAAAAATAAATAAACCTAACCTGGACATGTTTCTTAAGGCGAAAGCAATATATGTCTCATCGTTCAGTCGACCTTCAAAGTCCTTGAGCGAAAACACGTCAACGACACGAAAACGACGAAAACACGCCAAAATTGCGTCAAAAGTGCGTCGTCAGAGAAGCGCGCTGTCGTCGGAGTTTCGCTAACCGGAACCACAGCCGACGCCACCATCCGAGTGAGCCAATGAAACGGCGCCCAAAGTGCGTCGCCAGAGAGTGGGCTGTTTTCGGAGGTTCGCTATCACGTTTACATCGGCGCCTGGGCTTTCGCCTTCACGTAGCCTTAGAAATAGCATAAAGGACCCTGCGACTTTTCTTTTTCTTTTAAAGTTGGTCGCAGATTTTAGGAGGCTGCGATCGTCTTGTTTGACGGTAGGGACAGTCCACTTGGAAGTCGACAATCATTGTGGCAGTTACCCCTTTACCGGGAGGCACTCACTTGATCGAATGACGTTTTAGCGAACGCCCACGTTTCACCGAATGATACTTTGACGAATAGTCGGCCGCCGCGAAGCGGCATTTACGGATTGGCCAAGCAAGTTCCCATTTTTGTAATGAGCCGCCGCAGACTGTCGCCGCGAAGCGTCGTAAGCGCAGCGCAAGGAGGGCAGGGGGGGGGGTTAACACACGCCTCCGTTATTTGCTAAAATGTCGTTTTAGCAAATAACTGTTCACTAACACCGTAAACGTCATTCGCTCATGTGATATGGACCCCCACTTTACCATAGGAGACAAGACGAGGTCCGATGATGCCCTCCCAAAAATGCGCGCCCTCGCCACGTCTACCGGACGCCATGCAACGAGGCGCCATCCGCGGAGGGAGGGGTCTCGCGCCATGGGGTAAACGCGCGCCCGTGTTTCGCGCGTACACCAGATGCCACTTCCGAGATAGAGATGCCGCCTCAAGAGATTTGCTCGCTGGCTGGCTGCTTGCGGCCCTCTATCAGGAACCGACGTCATTGTCTTCTCGTGCTTCCTTCTACACGCTGATTATTGTTCACGCGGCCCGATGCTTTTAGCTCTCCATTACGCGGTGTTGCGGTTTGTATTCGCCGCCAAAACTAACTGTTGTTTACCGCCAAATATCATCAGCCGCGCAGTTCGTGTCGTATTGTAATGTGCCGCCGCAGACTGACGCCGCGAAGCGGCGTGAACGCGGTTGGCGTTTTTTGAGGCACATCAGAAATGCACGCCCCGCCGAAAGCCAGACATGCCATGGCGGCGGCTTTTTTCTAACTAACACAGCACACCCCTGGTTTAGGCGCTAGAAAGACGAGAGGAGGATCCCGACATGGGTAAACGCACGTCTGTGTTTCGAGCGCGCACAGATGCCGCCTCTTAGATGAGCGTTTCGCGGTCGTTGTTCGTTGTAGCTCGCCTGCACCTGACCGTTACAATTCAAGGACCCCAGAACATAAACCCTAAAATTAGTAACAAAGCATTTATCTAAATCCTTCTCTTCGTAAACATAATATTTTTATACTCTTTAGTTTTCCACTCAGAAACAACAAAAATCACCCCACTGGACGAAAGAAAAAGGAACGCCGTTCCTTTTTCCGTTTCCGTAAAAATATAACGAGTTCCCGTTCCAGTTCCACCAATAAAGATGGAACGGCGGCGTTCCTTCGTTCCTCTAAAGGAACGCGTTCCAGGAACGCCGTTCCTTGGAACGCCGTTCCGTACTACACTGGTCCTGCCGATACCTCCACGTGCACAACTCTCGTGTTGAACTGCAATTTCAATACGTCGATCATATCTAGATTGCATTAGGCGGTGAAAGGGGAACGGGACGCGATGCGGCCCTCTGTAGACTCCTTCATGGCGTCGCAGCACGGACTAGACGTGCGAGCGCGGTACCGGTCGGTGTCTCTTCGTGCGAGTGATCGCTCGGACGGGCGCTTTGCGGAGCAGCGGGCGCGCACTTGCAACTTCGGCGCGGGGTTGGCTTATGGATTGTAGAGCCTGTATATACTGTACATAAGGCGTTTTACGTTTTGTTCTAGTCATGAAGCCACTGTTCTAAATAAATGTTTCTCACCAGATCCAATCACCTTGCGAGGTTTTGGTCGTCTCTATGTTGGCATCTGTGTCTGTCCGGCTAGCAGGTAGGGAAGGTATACTTTCCCAGGATCCAGTGACTTTAGCACAACACAGGGCCGCTTTGCGCCATCCAGTCTCCACATGTGTACTTAAGCACTGCACGGGCCCGGGCCAGCCCAAGGCTCGAGCCCGGCCCGGCCCGCGGGCTGGGCTCGGGCCGGGTAGGACTAATTTTCTCGGGTTCGGGGCGGGCTCGCGGGCTTGAACAAAATTTTATCGGGCCGTGCCAACTCAGGCCGGCCCGGGCCGTTCCTGGGCAGTCGAGTGCTGCAAACTCAAAATTGTTGATAACAAAAAGTGTGCTCATAGATCCTTTAGGTTCACTCCAGTGGTAGGATACAACATGAGTGTCTTTTTCCTCTGCTTTTCAAACTAAAAAAAAAAAAAATGTGAGCTTGACTTTGCACTTTGTGCAGGGGGCCTTACTATGCCACCAAAGATAAGCTAACTACCATAGATAATTTAATGCTTATACATTTTTTGTAAGATGCGCTAGCGTGATTGTAATTGTTTCTTCACAAAAACATGTAGAGAGGAAAGTTCTCTGTGAAACGAATTGAACAACGAAGAGTCCAGTATCTCTTCAAGAAATGAGTAACTAATATATTGTCCTCTTTTTTTTAACCAAAATCACTTATGACGTGCATATTTCGCCCATATTCTCGAAACTACAACGTCTAAGTCGGGATATTTATCGTGTCAGAAAATCTCGGTTCAAGTTTAAAATAAATTTAAATCAAATATGCTCGCGTTATGCTTAGATAGTTTTTATGTTAAATCCTGCAAACTTTGTAGGGCTCATGTGTATGATCTGTCGGGCTGGGGCCGAGCTCAGGCTTATATTTAAAAAAAATGTTGTCGGGCTCGGACCGGCCTCAAGCTTGTCTAAAAATTGTACCGGGCCCGGGCCGGGGCCACGCAGCGTCTCTTCCAGGCCGGGTCGGGCCGGGCCTAGAAATTAAATATTCTGTCGGGCTCGGGCCGGGCCGGGGCCGTGCCTCTACAGGGCCGCATCGGGCAGGCCTAGAAATTCCGGCCCGTGCAGAGCTCTTATGTGCAGTGCTCTTATGTGTTTCTCCACACAAACACATCACATTCTGTATTACCACTGCCTTCCCCACGTCAGTACGGCAAAGGGGCGACTTTTTCTTTGTCCAAAGACAATTATATAAACTTACGAGAAATGATGGTCTCAATAAATACATTTATAGAATTGCTTTTTCATTGAAAAGGGAATAAAATTCGGCTTTTAGTCGGCCTCTCTACTTTCGTTGCTCGCACCTAACCAGATATGGTTAGGTACCTTTCATATAAACCAATCTGTGTTCAAAGAAGAAGAAAAAAACATGCTGCTGTCAACTTCAAGGTATTGTTCCAAAAATTATATTTTATATTCCGAATTGCAACTTCGTTTGAGAGAGATTAGATCCTAATTAAAGTAATTTTATCGGAGAGCAGGAATGCAAATCATACTAAAATGCACTTCTTGTTTCCGAAATATTTTGATATTTCGGTAAGGAGCTAGATCGAATATACCTCAGGAAGTGCCTTCATTGTTAAGTAGGTATTTGCCGTGTCAAACTCTCACGTTTATTATTTTGTTTTATTTAATAAAAACTTTCCCCGATATATAAACGTTATGTGTTTCATAGTTTAATATGTTACACTCACACTTCATCTATATCAGTGTTATTTCACCCATTATGTTTTTCGCGAAGAGATAAATAAAATAAAATGCAGTATTTTGCATGCCACGAATTCAACTGTTTTTTTTTATTTTTTATTTCTACTTTAGTACAGTCTACTACCGAGTAGAATGAGTTGCATTACCAGGTTTTCACTAACAGCATTACATAATATTAAAAATGTGCAAGCAGGATTACGGGTTGTGCGTGTAAATGTTTTAAAATATTGTTGTTTTTATTTTTATGTTGTATCCCTTCGAGCACTATTTCTTTACAATGTAAATTAGGTTGACATTTTTAATTTTGAGCATACACCTCTGGCATTAAATAATATTTTATGCTCCTATCGCTGTAATTATTTTTCCTTAGCCTACATCAACGCCTTCTCAAACACCTGCAATGCATATAAAAACGAAATTAAAACTAACAATGAATTCCCAACGCAACACATAATTTTAATTAGATAGTTCCAAAGCGAACAACTTCGAAACAAATGAGAACATACCTTGCAATTACAACTCGAAAACAAAATTCGATTTCCTTTTAGATTTAATAGTATGTGTAACACAAAGTGCAATAGATTGCTATTGACTGTAAAGAGATCACACCAACCCTAGACTTATAGTAGCAATGAAAGTATACTTAAAACATTTACTTACTTACTTTCTTCTCGCCTTCATTCATCTTGAGCAGTTAACGACCACGTGTAGTAACTTATGCAAATTTTCACTAGTAGACACCAAGGCATAAGATTATTCGTAAAAAGTTCAGTCCAGAAAATCATTTTTCCTTTTTTGTTTTCTCGAAATGATAACATTTTTTACACATCTCAGTTCGTGAGGCCAAACCTGTCCATTAGCCTTAAAATTGGGGTTTTAAACTTAAACAAATGAAAACTATTACCCCGAATATTCAGCGAGTCATCTCTTGTTAACAATGTTGAATCATTATCTAACTTATTGTGACAGTTATTATTCATTGAATGTCCACAGGGCGCGATGAGTTTGCCGTGAAGAAAATATTTGTGTGTGTAGTGGTCGCCTCCTTTCTTAACGCCTAATGTATGGACTTACACACGCAATGCATATTGCACTGCATCCTTTTGTTGAGTGTTTGTGGTAACACAGTCATGAGCCAGGTTCTGCATTGGCCTCAATAGAGCCTGCCTCTTTTAATGTGAACTGGGAGTTTTGAGATCCAGAACATATGATGACTTAGCGTATTTGAAAGAAAATGACGGTTTAAGGGATTAGAACAGGTACCATGCGAACCATGAAATAACATTGCGCATTTCTTAATGTTTGGCAGTCGGTTTGCAAATATCTTTAAACGAGTCTGGTGTACTAAGTATGCGTCTTGTCGGCAAGCATAGTTCTGTACATTAAGTTCAAGTCCAGGTGAATCAGGCAGCTTGAACTCAATTTGAAAACCGATAAAAAGAAATCAACATCATCATAATTGTTTTACAAACTTATTTTGACAAATATAATGTTGTTTTCTTCTTTCTGGAAACTGCTACTTGAAGGATCCTAATTCACAATATCTTACAGCGACTCTAAGTCCACAATTTGGGCGACTATAAAAACAGTGTTTTGTTTGGTGAAAATTAGGACTGCTTTTTAACCAAATATAAAATTGGGACTCATTTTGCTTGATAAAAGGCGTTTATATGATTTTATGTTTTTACGTAGGTTGTGAACGGAAGTATTGATTCATGACTTTTGTTAAGTGCTGTTCGTTTTCATGTTCCCTTGCGGTCTAGTCGGTTTCAGAGCCCCTGACTTTATATGATATGTCTCTCTTAACAAAAATGCAACTGGAATTTAACAGGCTTGGCCAGTTTGCTATACACATTTTTAGTGACGTGACAACTTTTCGACGTTCACTGGAGTCGATAATTTGTGTATAACTTTGGATCTATGTTGCTGTCTGCATTTCATTTTCAATGACGAACAGTGTACCGCTATTTAAGGTATGTGCTGTTTGTGGACACAACAAAATGAAGATTATTATTATTATTACGATACCAATCAGTTTTCTTTTCTAAGAAACTATTCCTCGAAATTTTTATTTTGATTCTTCCAACCATCAAGCAACCGCACTTGTCCGCTACATTCAAGACATAACCGACACGCTAAAACATTTTTTTAAAATAATTGACCCAGGCAGTGCCATTTGTACCACGTTTAGTGTCTTACACCTAAAAACCTTGTTTTAAAAAGAAAGTAAAAATATTATTTAAAAAATTGCTGCTTTATCGAGTGATAGGAAAGGCCATTAGACTTTTCTTTAGCATACATAAGGTGATCAATAAGATTTTCTCCCAATGCAGTAACTTTTTTATTCAGCGGTAGAATTGAAATATGGTGCATTCAAATAAAAGTTTGGAATCCCTCTTTTCCCGGAGCCCATAACTTTTCAGTGTAGTCCCCACCGGCGCCGATGCGCTTCCGATACCGCTGCACTAGTCTCCAAATGCCGTCGTAGATGATTGAGAGCGGTTGTTGACGAGACCAACGGCACACTGCATCGGTTTCCTCGTCGTCGTACGCAAACCGAGTTGCCTTCCGGTTTTCTTTTATCTAGAAAAGCAGCCAGAAGTCGGATGGCTCGATGTCCGGGTTGTAAGGTGAATGAGGCAAAGCATATTCTAACTGCAGCTCCTCCAGCAACGTGTCGGTCTCGTCAACAGCCGCCCTCAATCATCTACGACGGCATGCGGAAAGCAGTACAAAAGTAGCGGAAGTGCCTCGCCACCGGAGGCAATACTAAGAAGGTGTGTGTTCCTGAGAAAGGGAAAATTTAAAACTTTAATTTCAATGTAACATCTTTCATTTCTATCCCTGAATAAATAAAAGTTACAGCCTAGGAGGCAAAACTTATTGATGACCCCTCGTACCAAGAGGTAGAATGTCGTCTGTGTTTCCCTGTGAATTTCAACATTTTGCTAATAAATAGTCATGTTTATTTTAATGTCAATAGGATTTCAACATAACTCCGTAGTAGTGTCTGCCAAAATTATCTTTCGAATCAGGCCTATATTCTTCTTGTACCTCTCAAATTTCATGCGTGAATACAAGAATACACAATGTGTGCACGACACAGACTTCAATCAACAATTCGTCTACCACTGTGAAATGTAAACATCATTTGAGTTTTAAACTCACTCGATGGAAGACGGTGTCCGACAAAGCGCTGACATGGCGTTCGTGTTGAAATGCTGCGCTCAGCTCGGTGCACTAGTCTTCTGTCGTCCGAAATGGTTATCCAAATCCAAATGCTACATTTTATCTGCAAACGACATAGTCATGGCATGTATATATATTGTGTATTTTGTTCACGTCGTCGTTCAACAATAACTATGCTGGTTATGCTTTTACAGCGAGCCTTCTGAGACCCCAGTGAACGGACTGCGTTTCAGATTTGGCCGTCTGACTTGTGTAACTATATTTGAATAATACATCTTTTTCTGCAGATAAAACAAATCACAGTTAATCTCGCGCCTTTTGCCGTGGGCTTTAACAGCATTATTTTAATTTGTGCGATACTTCTCAATGATCAGATGTAATCAAAAGTACTCGTGTGTGGGAAGGCGTTCATTTAGGAGACTAGACTATGCGGCAAACTCAGATGCCCGCCATTACCCTTTTAAAGTAAAAATTGAAAAGCGTGTATGTCGCAATCGTGGTAACAGTGTCGCGCAGTGCATCTTCACAATAACTGAATGAAATCTGGACAATTCAGAATGCATATGTTCACCGAAATTCAGACTGACTAAACTTTACGAGAAAAAAATTTAAAACCAAGTGCTCCTGAAGAAAAAACACTCCCTTTAAACTCGGTACGACGCAATATCGAAACACATAAATTACGTTCCACAAAAATAGAGAGCGACACGAAAACTTTCATCCCGCAAGCAGAACTTCCGGCAGAACACGGGGTCTGCCAGAAGCCCCGTATATCGGCCTCGCAATCTCAATTCTCTGTGCTCGGACGCAGTCACGAGGAACGTTTTCTAAAGTCATTCCAAATTTCCGAACGACCATTCTAATTAGCCCGGAACTTGAGAAGCCATTGCTGAAGTTGACCCGGTCGTAAATATTGACCACTGGCGTGGGCGGCAGACCGAGGTCGGCTCAACAGAGGAGCTCTCCAATCGCAGTGCTGCTTGGAAAGACCAGGCCACGCTTGACCAAGTACTTCACGTTGAATTGGGAGAGCGAGGGGTCGGTCTGACGCGAGCATCAGGGGGATGCTGTTTATTTGTTCAGGATCAAGCGAGCTCTTGGACCACATGTTTCAAGGCAGGTAGGCTCTACCCGTAGTGCTCTTGATGACGCGTTCAAAGCAACTGTTAATATTGTTCAACAAGAATTAAAAAAGGCGAAGAGAGGGGGTTGGGGGGGGGGGGGCTTCATAAAAGCCTCTTATTTAACGCCTTAAAATAGACTTATTTTCGTAAACACCTGGCCTTCAATAAAATGTAAGCATAATATAAAGACGACCGGTTGCTTCGTTAACAAAACAATTTATTCAATATAATTACAGGACTTGAAGCTCAGTTCTAAAAATGTTTTCCAGGAAAACATCTTTTAAGCTGTAATTGTGTTTTTTTATGGTATAACTTAAAAATTGTGGTTTAGTCTAAGTATTGAGAAATATTCATTACCCTGAAATATTTCCCTCGAAAGGTTAGAAAAATTGCAAGAACATAGTACGCATCAAGTGTGCTCACGTGCGCACTGTTCTTTTTCAAATAAATAAAAAAATTATAAAGTACCTAATCTGTGGTAAATCTAATATAAAACACAAAACTAAATTTGAGCATGCCCGAGTTATTAAATACCTGGCTCCTAACCGGTTTGGGAGCAATGCTTTACTTTCAATGAAAATGCATCCACAGAAAGATACATTCCAACTATTTTTATGTGCGTGTAACTTGTTTATACTTATATGCGCGTACACGGAGGGACTAGGTAAAGTTAATAGAGACAATTAAGATTTATTTAGCTTCGCACATATCACGCGGGTATAGTCAAAGCGTAGTTAAAGGAGGCTACAGATATGTATGGTATTATCTATTGGATGCTTACACTATAAACTTCATATACCTACAATATACCTATTCTTAGAAATATTTACTTAGAACGTAAAGAAAGCTGCCGATAGAGAGCGCAGTTCAACAACGGTACAACACATTTCGAATGCACTTTGAAGCACCAAACTCCTATTTTCGGACTTGGTTTAAAACAACCAGATGTGATTCAAGGAAAACACTATTCGTGCATTTTTGTGGGATACTTCTGTTTCTCTTTAAGTCCGATAGTCAGTAGACTTTTCGATCTGACGGTGCAATCAAGCAGGGACAACAGCGCATTATCACGGCGCTCGTCATTCCTTGTACGTGTTAATATCACTGACTAAGCACATCAAGCACAACAAATGCACCGCAACCCTGCGAATTTTTTAGTTTCACCTTTTTTAATGTAAGCTGTATATGGTTTGTTCGTCGGTTGTAGTTTTTTTCGGTGTCCGTCGACAGAATAGTCGACAGAAAACTACCGCGCGCGCCTTAACCTCTGTCATGTGGTTTTGACACTTGTTTCAATAAGAAAACCACAAAACAAGTGTCAAAACTACATGATACATGATAAGACGCGCGCAAACAATCCGAGCACGTAGTGCTCCCCGAGTGCGTTTCACGGTAAAAACTGCGGTTGCATAAGCTGCCGCGGCAACGGCCGATTACGAAGTGGTGAGTAACGTCACTAGCCCCCCTAAAGATGCAAAGCACGTAGCGCTCCCCGCATGCGTTTCTCGGTAAAGATTGTGGTTGCATAAGCTCCCGCCGCAACGGCAGCAAACTAAGTATTTCATACATAAAAATGGTTTGGTACAGTGGATTTACTTTTCTTTCGTCAATCATTTGGTATAGACCCTTTTGCTGCTTACAAACATGAACTGCCGCTTGCGTCCTAAGAGACTGGCGTTCGCACCGTCTTTGCAAGCCTGTTGAGCTTGCTTCTGTCTCCGGTGCTAGAAAGCATAAATGCTACACGGTCAAAAAATAATTGGAGGTTTAACGAGGGCCCTTGGCTGTACAATATTACATCTTGGAGTAGGCAAGTTGGTTTATAAGAATGCTCGAAACATTTTAACAGATCTCACACTCCTTCGTTCTTTTGGCGTTCATGTGGAGAATGGACCTTTTCCGAGAAGCGTTCTGCGCACGCGCGAGCGCCCGATGCCAAGCGGCGGAAGTTGAAACCAAAAATCGAGGAAATTCGGAAGGAGGCTGTAGATCAGCGAGTAGCAAACGTAATTGCAGCATACATATAATTGTGTTACGCAAAAAAGAAAGCGGGCGGAAAAGAATAACACGACGTTTAAGTGGACGCCACGGATGCCCCACTTGGACGGCGCGTTGGGCACGCCCCGCTGCTCGAGAGAACGAAGAAACTGGTAGCGTAGCTCCCATTATCGATTGGTAGCGCAGGTAGGTCCCTTCCTCGATTTTTAGTTCGTGCAGCCACCGCCTGGTGCTGTCGGTATGTGAAAAAGGTCCATTGGTGGTTAAACGTTCATCTACATTTCAAGCAGTGGTGTCAAGGTGGCCTTTGTTCATTATTTTTATAAACAGAAAGTTCTCTAGGGCGTCAAACACAGGAGCACTAGTTGGTGGCGTTCGTCATAAGAAGGGTCTATAGTGCTGTCGGCAATCGTTGCAGGTGATTTATTTATTTATTTATTTATTTTACCCTCAGGGCACACCGCATTACAGAGGGAGTGGAAACAATAGTAAACATAATAAACAATCGGAAGAAAATATACAATACTTAAAGAACAGGAAACACGAAATCGGCAACAGATGTACAAAAATGTGCGTGGTCAATAATATATGTGGGCGATGCATGTAAGCGATTCCAGTCCAGATACGACAGCTTCCCTGTCCAACCACCTTCACAACGTGGATTGGAGCCCCAACTTTTTTTTGTGCTCGATTGGTTTAGCCGCTGTTGGTAAATGCACAAAATGGACGAGCTCAATGACGATGAACTTTGGTGCTGCTTGATTAGCTCTACTGGATCGTCGCATTAGCTGCGATCGAACTAACAGCAAATCTGAGTATAGCCTTTTCAATAATAAAAACGTAGCAAATAAAAATAAAAAAAACGACGCCCCTATTCTGGGTGCTGCCAAGAAAACATTTATTCAATAGCATTTGAAATTATTTACTTGCTGAGTATTACCGGCGTGTCCGACCGAAAGCGGCTCTGTGGTCGGACTTCGCAATTGGTCAATCCATTGCGTCCTGTATTATGATAATGCCTGCCCAATCACAAGTTCACGGAGAGGCAGATATCACACAGCGAAAAATGCTGAGTCACTGGACTGCGAAAGGAACGCACGGCGTCTCATAATTCGTTGAAGAGGCCCATTACGCACGCTCAGAATGGCTTCCTCAGCCCGGGAGACAAAGAAGGCAGCGCCCAGAGAGGCAATTACTGGAAATGTATCTAGATTGCCGGCAAGGGCCAGGCAGCGCCAGGAGAGTGGCAGGCAACGTTACTAAAACACTCAGTTGGGAAACTCGCCGTCGAAACCTGGGCCGCTGGCGTCCACCGAGACCGAGCTAAATACGACAACAGCTCCACTCTTTATCATTTGTCTGTACTGTGGTCACCTCGAGCTTTTAGAGAGCATGTTTTTTCGTAACAACAAACGGAAAAGACTCTTTTGTATGAAATTTATTGGATTTTAGTACAAAATGAGGCGCGCGTGATGTTTTTAAAATCTTTAGTTTGCAAGGTTTTGCGGCACAATTAATATTGGTTGTATACAACCATGCCACAGCAGTGCTTTCAGGTAGCGCGTCCCGACCTATGTGCATTTAAATTTCGGTAGTAAGACGCGGCGCGTCCGCTGGGGAGACGGGGTGGCACCCCTGTAACCCCTTCCACTGTATCTGTTTCGGCGCCAAAGTTGTCGATTAGAGCCAAAATTGAAGTAACATGCGGTTCCTCGAGTGGCCGCTGCGGGAGAAATGGCGGCGTTGTGTTCGCCATTTGCTCGGTTCGCGAGGACAGATTGGGGCCACTTTTTCAGAGCCGTCTCTAGGACAGTTTCCCAACTGAGTGGTTTACCAACGTTGGTGGCAGGTAACGGTTATACTCTTTCTTGTTCCAACTTGCCAAAATGTGAACGCTATGTGAACATTGCGTTCCGACGACTTCAATATGCGCTACGTACACAAGCGCAATACGCAAATATTGGAGCATGACGCAGCGAAAAACCTGACACTTCTTCGCAGCGAAAGCCCTCTACGGTGACACGTAATCACATTTGAACAATGCAGCCGCCACTTCCAGGTATGCCCAATGTTGATTGCTTCTGTCGATAGATAGCGCAAAACCAAACAGCATTACTGGTTGCCTATAGTGCACAGACGTCCGTACGTTTCGTCGAGAAATCGACATTGGAATTCACGATCGGCTGCTGCGTAGCCTCTGGATTACAAATGCAACGACGACACCTGTATGTACGCCATATATCCGCCCCCGTGGCACGATATTCCCTGTTGCATCTCCTTCTCTCCTAGAGTTTGACAGCTGCTGCGGTTGCAAACTGTCCTGTGGTTTGGCGGGTTCGTTGCTGCCGTTTGGTTGCGGCAGCTGTTGTACGCTGTCCGCTGAACTTACGAGATTTCTGTTTCAGCCCCGCTTGGGCAATTGTAGCGCGCTCTTCGGGCGCCTCTCAACTCGGTTTCTTCAGTGTGTCTCAGCGCGCAGCCGCTTCCTTGCCAATTCTTCATCGAGATCCAGCGTTTACTTTCTATGAGTCATTATTAAGACTGAGACATGGCACAGCACGTTGAAATATAAAGAAACTTATAAACACTATTTACAACATCAAAGGTTGTGCTTGGGTAGAGCGGATTTCTGTGGTTAGTATTAAGCTAAGTGTTGCCGAATTCCTTCAGTGGTGAAGTACGTCATGTTCCGACAGTGTCATGGTAAACCTCTTTTGTGTGTGTGTTTTGAGATTTTATTTTTTGACACTCAATTTTGAAGAAACTTCATTTTGGTGCACAAAAAAAACTACAAAAAACGCGTTTTCGTACAGAAATGTTCAGTTATATTGGACACTTTTAGGACGAAAGGGACAATCATCATCTTACAATACTCGAAAAATAGTTCAGCAATTTATAATTAATTGTATAATTCTAAGATGGACAAACAATTTACTATCACACAGGCGGAAAGAGATTTTCGAGGGTATGCTCATATGTATTTAAATATATATCAAGCATAAGGAAATTTGATGTTATGACGACATATATTTAAATTTGTTCTAAAGTTTTATGCCTTGATGTGCTGTTGCTGAGTACAACGGAGTGCGTGATTCCTCTATTCCCATTGCCTTAATATTTCATCCAGATTTCCGACTTCTAAGCACTAAAACAAATCCTACCGTTGTATGGCTTCATGCCCCGCTTTGTCCCTTGGAATAGAGAGAACAAAATAAGCTGAAGTGTTCTCGGAAAAAAATAGTTTGAATAAGCCTACGGCATCTATTTTTGATGCTGTGCGGGGAACTCTTTGGCGGAATTCGGTTTCCAGCAGAATGCGACTCCTTATGGAACAGGAACATGTTCTCCACAGAGTGAATAAATAACAGGTACGCGTGGCGCAACCTGGTATTTCGCTGTTGTTTTTGTTTTGCTTTTACTCGAATAACAACTAACTAAAAACAAAAAGGCAACTGTACAAGCAAATACGCCAAAGCTTCGCCAATACTGGAAACTCCTGGAAAACCCATAGGAGTGGCGGCGAACGTGACAGTGGCGCCTCTAGCGGACTCGGGGTCTACGGGAGCAGACGACGCAATGGAAAAGTATAGGCTCCGCGACGTCCTCGAGCTTTGCGAGCCCCGTTTCTTCACCCCAACAGCTGAAACAATTTATTCGGTCAGTCTGCTTGCAAAGCGAAATCCACTGATCGCAACTGCAACGACAAACAAATAACAACGCGAGCAAAAAAGATAGAGGAGTTTATTTAACGGTCTCAAACGCCTCTCAGGAGATCACACGCGTTTGAAGCGCATCCGGGAAGCGGAAAAAAGGCGTTTAACTACTCGAACTACGTCGTAAGAGGTTACTATTGATCCGTTACAAACTGAGTTGTCACAATTTATTACTTGAATAGGTGATCATTAACACGTGGGCAAACAATATGTTAAGATTACCAGAGCAAGCGCACCAGCCGCACCAGCCGCTGCAGCTTAAAAACAAAACAAAACGTAAGGATAAAAATGACCGTGCAAACACTTTCCGAACTTTGCATGAAAGATGGGGTCGCCATCCCAGATGAAAATATAAAGAAATGGGGAGCAGTCGCGAAAAACGGCGAATAAAACAAAGAAGTTAGCAGACGATACGAAGATACCCAGCAAAAAAACTCCTTCAACTACGACGATCGTTGCGGCGCTTATAGAAAAAAGAAATAAATAGGGAAAGCAGCAGCAGCTGCTTTTTATTACTGCTTCAGCTTAGCATGAAGGTCAGCACGTTCGCAATTGTACACCCACTGGCGACAGCTGAAATGCGAACCAGAATATTGTTAAGAGCAAAAAACAAAATGAACGCTTTCTTTGTTTATTTACACTTTGAACAGTTTAATTTGAATGCTGCAGTAACTTAATTACTCCCGTTTGTTTGGTCTTCGGGAAGCGGAAGAAGGATTTTCCACCACATCGCCAAACTTGTTTTGCGATGTGGTGGAAAGATGCAGCGGATGAGATGCAGCGCGAAGGTAGTACATTCGTGTTTTGCCTGGCTTACTTAAGTTGTGACAGTGTTTTCTCCGGGAGAGCTCCAAAATTGCACTCAGAAAGCTGTAACCTCTTACACACGAGAAGAAATTGTCCTTCACTTATGAGGTGGCACCTATTTTTTTAACATTGAAAGCAGGGAATGCTTGTGAGAATTCTTTTTCATTGGTCACGTCGCACGGAGATGGGCAAATCCAATGAGTGCTAGCGGTAACTTCGAGCTCGCCAGGGGCGCTGCAATCACTTTTCGCCCGCGCTCCGCGGGAGTTGCCAGTATTGGCTTCCATGGTATTTATAGTACAAGGGTTGCGCGATATTCAACATTTTCCATTTACTAATTTATCATGGACGTCTCACCCAGAGATTTCGGCGACATAGCGAATGCCACCCACTGACGGGGGGGGGGGGGGGTTAATGCTCTGTTGTACTCATTGTGCATGACTTCCTTATATAAGGTCAGGGGTGGCCGGGTTGACCCAGCCTAAGAGCCGTAAACAAAACCACGAAACTTCCAAGAACCGCGTGGAGGCGGGGGGGGGGGGCAGGCTTTTGTTGAGAGCAATAAACGAAACTCGAACCATTTTCGACCTGTCCAAGTCGAAAGCAGTCCGACTGTACGTAAGGTAGCAGTAGCACAAGGCTACCAAACCGCAACCTGTTTTTCGATTTAAAACGCGTTCTATTTCGCTTTTTGGAGAAGTGCTTGTGTGACCGGGAGGGAGGTGGGGAGCGTGTGTGTGTGTGGGGGGGAGGGGGGAGAGGATGGGGGAGGGGAAGCGAGGGGAGGAGTTGGAAGGGAGCCGTGAGCCGCACTTTAAGCACGCGAAGAGCCGGAT
This sequence comes from Ixodes ricinus, assembly GCA_037355805.1. Classification (NCBI taxonomy): domain Eukaryota; kingdom Metazoa; phylum Arthropoda; class Arachnida; order Ixodida; family Ixodidae; genus Ixodes; species Ixodes ricinus. Next base: position 96,617 of record JAZHYW010011688.1, read on the forward strand.
GTGGCTCGCGAGCCGCAGCTCTGGCCACCCCTGTACTAGGCTGTTGACTTGATATCTTCCCCCTCTTCCGCCGCACACCCATATACGCATTGCATTATTCTCTTTGTCTAAAAAAAGATCGTAACGGTGACACATTATGGCATGCCTTATAATGCCAAAGCGACCCCTGCACATTACAGTTTACCTCTCTATCGTTTGCAATATCGAGTGTCTCGTTTCAAGATACCCTTCTGGAGCCCCACAAGGGCGAGACTTCTTGTTTTACGCTTCGCTTTTCGTTTTTGCTTTCAACCGTTGTTTATTTTTTATTTACTTTTTTACTTTTTACTTTTTTTTACTTCTTGACTTTTTGTTTTACAAATAGCTTTTTTATGCTCTGTTTTCCAAAGAGGGTCGGCTTCCGGAATCTACGAACGTTTTGCTTTATTCGAACACACAGGAAGTGGTTGAAGGATGCCTGAAGACATATACGTAGCAGTACTTCATGTTAATGCTTCGTTCCGCTTGTTTCCGATCTTGATACCGTAAATAATAGTTTGAAAAACGTTCCCCCTAAGTATATTATACCGGAGAAATGTAGGACGATTTGATTATTAAAACCAAACTTAGTTACGTATGGTTGGTGATAATTTCGATAAGCAGGTGCTGTCTTAGAGCTCTGGAACCTACGAAAACACCACAATTGCGTTGTAAACATGTTATTCCCTAATCTCGGTGATGTTTGGGGTTAGAAAATTGTAATCATTCAGCCTCCGAAAATGACGCTGTTCCGCTCCTTTTTAAACGAAAAACAAAAACAAAATCAAGAAGAAAAAAAGCCTAAAATTAGACATAAATAAGGTCGGTTTATTCTCTTCCAGTCAATACATTTTTTCATATTCTTAGTATTATAAATTCGAGGTTCCTTTATGCTTCGTTCGTTACAGTCCTTGCAGTCTTGTTTCAACGTTCATCTGTGCCATGTTTTTTTACTTTACTTTCAAGCCGCCCCTTTCCGACGTTTTTGTTGGGCTCCAGAATAGTTAATCCCAATTTTAACACAACCTTAACAGTTCATATAAAAAATATATTCTGTAATTTCAAAATTTATCTTTAGGTATTCCAAATTGCCTCTTTACGTGTTTGTGTGTAATTCATGTGTCTGTCTCGTGTAAGCAAGTCTACATACTATATCGGCACATTGGGCTCCTGGATTCTCCAGATAAGATATCTAAAACGTTTTGGAAGTTATTATCAATTATAAATTTCCTTTTTATTTCTAATGTTTAAGCACCGAAATCTGCGATTTATCGTCCGCATTCAGAGCCCCAGATGAACACAATACGGAAGAAGCACACGATAGCAAAAATTTATTTCCCGTTTTATGTAAGGTATTCTACAAAGGCCTAACTGAGTCGTCCAAAATATGCAACTTTCAGCGTATGTGTGGCGTACGTTCTGGCGACGAATGCAAAGTGTAATTTCTACTACAAATATCGCTTGCCGCAATAATGTTACTATATTCTAATCTGAAGGGCGTTTGTTTTCACCGTCTCCGTCCTTGTCTGCGGCCCTTTATTACTTCCAGTGCGAAGGACAAATAGTTGGCTTTCTAATTACCAGTTACTGGAATGCATCAACATATTTTCATAATTTGAAACCTCCTTTTAGGAAGCATATTTTTAAATTAACGTTTCCGATGTTATCTTGACGATGCAATATAAAAAGGGACGAAGTCAGTTTAGGCTAAAAATGAAAGAAAATTAAAAATAATACGTGTGGTATAGAGCAGTTGTGTTGCTTTCACCTGGCATAGCAGAAACTGTGGTGTATGTCTTCAGTCTAGAGCAGTGGTTCTCAGCCACTGATGTTTCGCGGACCCCTTGAGGATCGGTGGAGATGATGGAGGACCCTGTTCGTGGTGAGGGGAAGGGAAGACTAGAGGTTAATTATGATAGTGATTTAACAAATTGATATAAGTAAGGGCTTGTGTGAAGTAAACTTCTCTTTCTGACATATACACAAGAAAACCTACCCAAAAATTGAAACGTTTCGTCACAATCTGAGAAAAGACAACTTCTATCTCCGAGCTTGACTGATGAAGCTGGACCTCGCGGACCCATAGAATACCTTCGCGGACCCCCATTTGAGAACCACTGGACTAGAGTGTAACTAATTCAGTATATTTATTCGACAAATGTTCCCGCTTATGCTAGAAAAGGCTTCACATGGGGATCTGGAACCTACAGTCTAAGTAAGTAGAGAAGGGTCTCTATAGTCCTCCCTAAAGGGAGGAACGCTCTTGACAGCCATGTTCCTTGAGAAAGGAAAAAAACTTTCGTCCCTGAAAGGTGGGGAGCAAAGTTGCTCCGTCGTCCGCATCTTTTTATGGCGGCCTTGAATCGAGCGTATCGAGCTCAATAGGGCTTAACGAGGACGCTACGTCTATCGCACAGGGCGAGATGAGCAGCAAATAAAAGCGTAACATGAGCTTTCATCAAACTGTATTAATTTCCGAAGCCAGCTTCCCCCGCAGATAAAGGAACTTGAGTTTCGAAAGAAGTCACCCAGTTTTCCCGTCGTCAGCACCGCGATGTTAAACGGAGACATCCGATACCCAGCTACTTCGCGCACTTTACGTTTAACCTTTGTATTCCTCGAGTCGCAACTCCTTCGTCAGCAACGTCTTAGGACCAGTTCCGCAACAGCGCGCCCGGTCCTAAGACGTCATAAGAGGATTAAAAACCGATCTTGTCTCTCTCGGTCGTACTCGGTTGCAAGAGTGTGAACGAGACTTTACTCCACGTCCGAACAAGACTCACACTTCTTAGAACCCCCCCCTCCCCCCCCCTCCCCCCCCACCCCCACCCAGCCCGGAACGACCTTGCTGGTCAAGCTCACCAAACTCATAAGAAAACCTCAAAGAGAAAAAAACATTCGTTACCATTCACGCTATTTGTCCTCTTCACACTGAAACCTAACTTCCCCTAAAAATCTTCCATTATGCTACACAAAAAAACGCACGCACACACAGACACGCAAGACAAGCAACGAAAGAATTATAAACGCAGAAAACACCTTCGCACTTTCAGCAAGTACATGGATGACTGGCTTATACAGTTGCATATTGACTTAATTCTAATAGCTTCTCTTACAACCCGTTAGACATCATTAACCTCTTTGTGTACCACCACGTCTGTCTTCAACCACTGTGCCGTGCAGTTTTTGCGTTCCTGTATATGTGTTGCTATTACAGAATTGACCGCTTTGATTTTTACGTTGCTTATGTTTACCCGATCACAATTTCCGAGCTCTGCGGCTGCGCCCTTCATACTCGTCGTTTTAAAGGTACGGATTTTCTCGTACAGCACCTAAGCAATAAATAACATTCCCAGCATATCCATCTTTTTTTGGAATGTCATGCCTCCTAAAGCATTTTGAACGGCTCTGGGGGTGAATCTCTTAGTAAAAAGTATATGCTCATGCCGTAATTATTTGAACGCCAATAAAACGAGCCATTCCTCTGCGGTTCCAAGCCATGCGCTTTCTTCTCCGCACAGCACGTCGCAGCCAGTTTTTCTATCGTAGTATTTGTTTTCTATTTGGGCTCTTCTTGTGCGGCTGCAATTGTCCTCTTGAATTACTCCTTGTACAGGGTGTATTCGCTCAGCTGGAAGCGAATTTTTACGGGCAGAGAAATCGCTTTTTGATCAACATGAACGCTGTCAAAGCCGTTACTTGCGGCATGTGTTAAGTCTACGAAGCTACGCCGTGGTGAGCTCGAAAACTTTTAGCGCCCATGATTGCGCGCCACTTAAAGGGCAGTTTCTCCAGGGACCGTAATATATTTAAACAGCAAAATAAAGAATACCCTTCTTGTCAAGTTTGCCTACCACCCTCCCTTGATTCTAAGATTCAAAACTGTAGATATACGTACTTTAGTCTTATTTGAAGACTGTTCAGTCCTACCTCCAGAGCGAAATCCCTCTCGGGAGGGGACAACTGGACATCGCAGACGAGTCACATTAACCACTGTACAACAGTAGCTTACGGTTCAGACCAGCGTTCCTAAACGGCTATCCGCAGGTCGACCGATTAAACCGTAATCCCTCAAGCGGCCTTGACCTTTTTAATGCAAAGGTAAATATCAAGCTGCGACACCCCGCCCACTACAAACACGGCCCCGCCCAGCGGCATCAACGCAAGACACTTCACATTTCATATTGCTGTTACGCCACTGATACACAAATACACGGTCACATTAGAGACAATTCCAGTCTTCCTCTCTTCGTTCGCAACGCACAACACTGTCATCGATATGACACTTCTATGTTGCTGACACACGGAAATCAAAACCCCGTTGATTGCCGGTTGGCACTCGGCATCGGGAAACAGAACCGAACTCAGCACAGAAAAGGCGCATGCACCCGGCAGCAAAACCTGCCTGTCTTGGACGCAGTCTCCACGGTCTCCATTACGTCCTCAACGTTGACACGTCATTTAGCAATTCGGGGTGGCCATCTTAGCCCAGTGCACGTAGCGCTGCTGGAACTGCTCCGGAACTTCCCTGTTTCTAACGGCTTCGTTTGCTCGTTTGACAAAAGTTCTGATAAAAACGTGAACGCAACCGAGATGTTCGCACGTTTGGACTGGTTCACGGAATTACAAGAGACCTTTGCTGACGCTGAAGCTCAATCAACTCAACAATGTTCATTAACCAACGAGCGCGACGTGTTCGAAAAATGAAACCGAAAGAAGATGAGACGTGAGGGCGGAACTTTTCTGCCGTCTGCCTGGAGAAGGAGAAAAACGTCTCGTTCCTCCCTTCCTCTCGTGTCCGCTTGAAGGCGCGTCAGTCGAGGGGACGAAAACGCGCCGTTGCTACCTTTTTCCTCCTTATTTCTAGTGTGTAATGTATTTGCATTGCCTTTATAAACGTAACTACTATCCCTAAAATGTCTTAATAGCTAATACGCAAAGAGTATTTGACTTAAATAAAACTCACGCTTACGGTTGTTCTCCCAATTATCTCAAATCAACCTCACGTTACCGATCTCTTTCGTTTCGTAAAAACAAAGAATCTAAAAAAACGTAGTATACTAATAGAAAACAAAAGTTGCGACATTATAGTTCAAAACAAATGAAAATATCGCCCACCCCAACTAAAGCAATTTTTGGACTTCGAAACAATTAAAAAAAAAAAAAACGCCCTAAACAATTGCATGAACATATATTTTCGTTTTCACCGTGTAAGTCGCGTTTTGTTTTCCACAAGCCTCCTTCACTCTATCTCTAGCGCGGAACAAAAACTGTAAAAACTTGTGCCCCGGTTTCGATTGGAAACTAAGAATCCTCACCCACACTGGCGGCGCAGTGTGATATCTATTATACACGTCAACTGGTACAGGGCTTTCCTCAAAAGAAACAAAATGATGAAAACAACTCACTACCTATTCTATTCAAATTTACGCGATGACCATTCTCGCTACAGTCATGACAAGTTATGTTACATAATTCTGTGCCTCGTGCAAATGTTTTATATGAGGCACGCAGAACATCCGTCACTTTGAGCATTGCCAATTTGAAAAGCATTGAATGAACAAATAAACTGCTCAATCGGCCAAAAAACACAAAAAGCGATTTTATCAATTTTACTACGAAATCTTTACAAGCAAAATCAATAAATTGTATTTTTTTTATATCGAGGAGTACTGGAAATTATTTTATTATGTCGAGAGGTCAAAAACTAAGTTGCACACAAGCATCATAAGCAAGGTTGACCTCTTTGTTCCTCCTTTTGGGCCACTATTCATCTATGTCGAAAGGAAATCTTTGGGCACGGAAGTACCCGTGTTTTATGCGAAATTATTGCTTCTGAGGCTTTATAAAATTATTGGGAATAAATTATATAATAGGAAATACGAGCAAAGAATATTTAGACGTAAACAAGTGGGTTACGGGTGAGCTAGAGCTGTACTCTGTTTCACCCTACGTACAGTGCGCCTCAAACTTAAACCGCCTCAAACTCAAACCGCCACTCGAACGCCCGACTTTCGCGGAGCAGCGCTATCCTTGCGGCAGCCGTTTCAACTAGTCGGTCACGTGAAGGCCATTCCCAATCTCCGGACCGGGGGAAGGGAGGTAGTAGTAGGGTACGTTGTTGGGCTAGTTGGTTCATCTTAGTTAACAATTAAAATAGCGCAAAAAAGACAAGGACAAGAAGTACACTAGGACAAGCGCTAGTAGGGCCGCCGTTATAGAGCGCTTGGCTCTGCGAATCACAGACGCATATCGTCAGAGTCGATTTTTTAATTTTTTAATGCGAATAGTTAATGCGAATAGCATTCTTTGGCTACTTCACGCACTTTTCGTCTATGTATCTATCTGGCTATCTAACCTCTTACGCCGCGGGTCGATAAATAAATAAAAAAGACCGGCACCGGCTGGGATTCGAACCGTTGACCCTTTGATCAGCAGGCAGACGCGCTAACCACAGAGCTATGAAGGCAGTCATTCAACGCACTCTAAACGGTTGTTTATATCTTTACCATAGGACGCGCTTTACAGCGCTGTCACAGCTACGGTGCGCGCGCGTTCCATGCACGAGGGCTCATTCCGCTCTCGTGAGGCTGAGCACGGCCGCTAGCTCACCCTCTCCCGCGCTCGGGAGAGGGTGATGTAGCGGCCGTGCTGAGCCTCACGAGAGCGGAATGAGCCCTCGTGCATGGAAGCGCGCGCACCGGTAGCTGTGACAGCGCTGTAAAGCGCGTTCTATGGTAAAGATATAAACAACCGTTTAGAGTACCGTTGGTTGAGACTAGCTGAGACGCCAGAAAGTCTGGTCGGTACCATTTTGTGTGTTTGTGCGTATGGCGCGTGCTTTGCTCGCCTTCCTAAGTGACACAAACGCACGTGCTGGGCTGCGGAGATCGTGCGCAGGGCTGTGAAAGTGTCAACAAATTTAGAATCGCCTCAAGAGTGGGCTGGCGTATCTAGAGTGTGCCGGCCACCTGACGAACGCGCATAACTCCGCACCGTTTGATGCTATTCGCATTAACGTAGATAATCATTCCCAAAGGATGGGTTCTGCTGATTTTTTTTATTTTGGGCGCTTTGTCGGCACTATTTAAATGGCGTGTCGTGAAGTGCGTATAAATGTAATCTATACATATAACTGATGCCAGAAAATATCCCAGTACGTTTATATTAGCAGAAGTAAAGCGTCGGAGAGATTACAAATTTATTCTTCACTAAAGTTTATTGTTTAATCGTCTGATTTGTTTATGGTCCGTTATAAACATGGATCGTATTTAGTGTCCCTTTTTTTAAGCGATCAAATCAACCTCGCTTTGACTCAACAACTTGCCCAAGGTGATTTCTCGGCCTTATGAAGGCGGAGCCTGAGTACGGGCTAAATACTTCATTATATCGCCATTTCATCGGTTTTCCACATACCGTTGTAGGCTCTTTTAGTGAATTGTTTTTCTTTTGTTGAACACAAGTTTATTCACAAATACTTGATGACAATCTAACCCGATCCTGTGTCTGAAGATTGTGTCTTCATGTGTCGGCAGGTGCGCCGGCGCACTGGTCACTTCTATTAAAGCACTCGTCGTTTCTATTTCTCGCTGCCAACCGTTTACATTCATTCAATATTTTATTTTTGAGACACAGATCCTCTGTGTAAAATAAAATAAACATATTTTTTCTGGTGAAATATTAACATGTTTAGAGACCTCCCATCTGCCGCATTTCTTAAATTGTGGTACTGTTTTGCAAAATACTTGATAACACGCGTATCAAAATGACTTTGTGGTGACCCAATTCAGTTGAATCATGTCGAATTTTGCGCATACAAAACAATCGCGGAACCTTGCTTACGTGAACACCTCACCAGCTTGTGGTCGTGTAAAATATTCAAGGAAGCCCCATTTTATCGTATAAACAAAAAACCAAGCCCACGTATGCATTGTCTAACTACTTTTGACCAGCAATGAGCATGCAACTATTTTTTAATCAGCCTCCTTACTTTCAGAGACGCAACTGAATTTTACTACTAAATTACTTAGTGTCGCGTGTAGGCACCATTTGTTTCAATTACAGCTTGCATACGTCTTGGAAGTGACTCGTACAAATTGCGTACGAGTGTGTCCTGGGTGTGCCGCAGCCGATCCCATTCTTCTCTGATGGCTGACTCCAGGGTCCCCATAGAGGAGTCGGCGAGATTCCTCCGAGACAAACGCTTCTTGAGGATTCCGCAGACATTTTCGATTATGTTCAAGTCAGCGCCTCCGGGTGGCCACGGGAGTGCGGTGATCGCACGCTGCTCCAGGAGTCTCTTCACAGTGCCAGCCTGGTGCACAGGACTACGGTCATGTTGCAGCAAAAACAAGCCGTCTGGGTAAGGTCCGTCCAGCAGGAAAGGCAGCAACACATGATCAATAATGTCCGTGTACTGCAGTGCGTCGAAACTGCCCACCAGTCTGTGGAGGGGACCCAGTCCTGCGCTTGTCACAACACCCCACATGCTTACGGTGCATCTACCGCTTGCCGCTACTTGCTGCACATACTTGGCATCATATCTGCAAATATTTATAACTATGGTCAGTACACACAAAAAAGTAATAATAAAATGACTTTTTAATGTATTGAGGTAGTAAATAGAATTCATTTAAAACCGCTACCTGCAATAGGCCGGCCGCCAGACGCGCAGTTGTTGATCCCATCGGCTGCAAAAGCTCACTTCATCGGTGAACACCACCTGGCTCCATTCTTCATTTCCCAAGACGAGTGGGCCTGAGCGAATGCAAGGCGGGCTTGGCGGTGTCGCTCGTATAAACGTGGCTTTTTGGCAGCGATTCTGCAGTAGAGTCCTGCCTCATGTAGGCGCCGTTCGATGGTGCTCCTCGAAGCCCTTAAGTTTAGGATGCTTTTGAGCTCCGGAACTGTGAGGAACGGGTCGTCACAAATGGCTGCTACGATGAGTAGATCCTCCTCAGTTGACGTCGCCGGCGCTCGTGTTCCTCGAGGAGCATCGTCTACACGCTGTTCATCACGATACGCCTCGATTATTCTTCCCACTGTTTTCCGGCCAACGCCTGTCGCAGACGAAATTTGGCGTTGGGAATGTCCGGCCTCCCAGAGACCTATTACCTTCCATCTTACCGGCTTCGATATGCGAGGCGGCATAGCAGGTAAAAGAAGGAACTGTATAGGAGTGATTCGCAAGGGGGCTCAAGTGATAATGATTTCTTAAAGCAACTAGCCTTCCTGAACGGAAGGACTAGCGCTAAAATGCATAGACGGTTCAAAGATACGGGCACGTTGGCGTCAGTAAATTTTATTGATAACAAAGCAATTTTGAAAATGCATCGTGGAGGAGGAAGCTTGAAGGCGCTGCTATACTTCGTTTCACCTCAAGTCCAAACGCGGCCGACGTGATGAGCTCATGAACCAATCAGACAGCGTCAAAAGCGCACCATCATGGTGTTAGCCATGTTTCTGTACGTGTTCTATCATCGCTGAACCAATCATAAACGCAAAAGGCCCAGTGACTTCCGCTTTTGACGTTGCTTGATTTGTCCCAATACCTCGTAGCGTCGGCTGCGTCTATACTTAAGCTAAAACGAAATATAGCATGCAGACAAAGCGCACAAAAAACAACAACGCGATTCCGACGATATAATCTGTGATTCGCAGAGTCACGCGCCCTTAGCGGCGGCCCTACTACCTCCCTTCCCCCGGTCCGGAGATTGGGAATGGCCTTCACGTGACCGACTAGTTGAAACGGCTGCCGCCAGGATAGCGCCGCTCCGCGAAAGTCGGGCGTTCGAGTGGCGGCGTTAAGTTTGAGGCGCACTGTACATACGCAGCGGACGCAACGAGCTACTCTCCAATCCCGCACTGTGGACGTAGCCCGTGATACGCTTTCCGCGCGACGCTGTGTCCCCTATCCAAGGTCACGTGACACGCACTCGGCATTCGATGGCTGGTAGCATCCGCTGCGCCCGGGCGTAAGGTGAAACAAAGTGTAATCGACGGATTATTCTATGATGAATTCACCGTGGACAAGAATACCAATCCCCAAAATCCACAATATTTCGAAGGGGCTAGCTAGTAGTGCCTTCCCTCCCTCTGGACCGTATCTCATCTGTCTCTCGACCCCATCGATAAACGCTGCCTCGACCAGCCGCTATACATTAGCACTCCTTTGTGACATTTCATCATTCTCCCGAGGGAGATGGTAGGCCGGAGAACTGCTTGGAGTCTTACTGGCTATTCGATGCAGCGCCTATAGTGTTCCTTTCTTCACTGTGCCCCTCTTCTTGCATCACCCATATGTCGTAGTTTGTTAGCTAATTCCATGCGTGAAATAAGTTTATTTACTCTGAATGTCACGGAATGAATGAAGACCATGAAGTTACCTTGCGCTACCAATGACCTTGGCTGATGTGGCAATTTTTCCATTAACGTCAACGTGGAATTGAAAAATGGAGCGTTATGTTTGACATGTCGTTTAAGCAAGATGATTCAAAGGCTGCACCTTTGAAACATGACAGGAATCCAATAAAATAAGTATCTTTCAGCGCAGAAAACGCATAATGTATGTCATTAAACTTTATTTTGGGCGCCATGACAACCTTCCAAAGTGTCGTTTACAACTCATAAAAAACAATATCCTGAATGTGCTGATTATCAAAGGGAAACGGTGTAAACCTTCGACGGAAAGAAACTAAACAAATCAACAAATAGGTTAACTTTGTTTTCATGTGCTACCCTCTGCGTTCTTGTGTATTTAGTTTTTTTCTTGTCTACATGCATCAATGTTTTAACTGTTTGCCGCGTTATTTTAGTGAGGGCAGTTAGGAATCTACATTTACGTTTTTCTTTTAACATTTATCTTATACTTTGTTTCATGCACAGTGCATGACGCTTCTAAAACTACTGATGCAAACGTCTGACTTGATCTTGCGACTTTCTTGGATGGGAAAGAATGCACATGAAACGCTATATATAGGCCACACGCTCGCGTCAGTAGCTTCGACAGCGTTGTTAACTGTTTGTTTAATTCCGCTTGATAATACCTATAAAATGTTGTGATACATGTGCAGGTGAACATGATTACATATGCTCTTTATTCGAAACTCCAACTCCAGAGAACGTGACCTTACCTCGTTGCAAAAATGTGACTTCTAGGAACGGGGAGCTCTCGCTTGTTGAAATGCGCGACGAAAACTTCCTTGGATGGCCTACGAATATTTTAAACAGAGGAACGAGGGTTAAAAGCACACTATTTTAGACAAGACCGCCGGCGTGCTATTGTGACCTCTCAATATTTTATATTTATATATATTTTGTCACAATGCGGAATTGAATGGTTGCACTTCGATATCCCCAAGAACGCCGTTTCTCACGGGAGAATTTTTATTTAGTCTAACTTTTTTTTTCTATTTTCGATAGGCCGGCACAGCGAGCTCTGCCTCAATTTCGCATTTTATCTGCTGCTGTAATTTTGTTTCGCAGGACTCACCATAACGCCGTTTCCAAAGCCCAACTTTCTTTCGCGCATAATTTTTGTTTATATGTACATATAAAGAGCTCAAACGCAGCCGCGTCGGTATTCCGGGTAGGCGAAGTGCATGTTTCTTCTGGTGTCTACATTTTGTACATAGTAATGGTAAAACCATGCCACGGTAGCCATTTTTATTTCATTCTTTTATTCGAAGAGTGTCACAGAATATTACAAGTCCCCTCATATTTCAATGACGCCGAAAGAAAAAATTTGTATACTCGAAAAACACAAAAAATGGACGGCAAAGCAGACACATGCATGCGAATATGAATCGATGTCGGGCGTGTGGAGACAAATTACAATGTCAGAAGCACAAGGAATTTAAACACAAAAAAAAGTGTTTCAACCTTCGACGGAAACACATCAACCACGACCATGTGAGTCGAAGCCGAAGCGCACCCGTGGAAGGGCGCCATGCGGAGAACATCGATGTACAACACTGCACAGCTCAGACCGTAAATTTCTCGTGAAAGATAAGTGACGCAGTCCGCTCAGGTCACAGTTTCATGGAACATTAACTCTAAACATTATCTCTAAAGCGTTTTTTTTTCTTCTTGTTGTTTTATTTTGCTTAGAACAACACCATAGTGCTTGAAGCAGCTAAGCGTTTTTTTTTCGTTAGTATTATTTTAGAGTGACTTTCAGGAACACCCTTTGAGATCTAAGAATATATTATCGATTCTTGAGAAGTTTACAAATTTTTGTTCACCAAAGCATCAAGAGTTGAAAGCCTATAATTACAATTCATGAAGTAGCAAATCTCTGTGACAGGATAAAATACGCATATGCAAAGTGGAATTATGTGTTGCAAGTGTATTGTTTCATAGTAATATTTTTAGGATGTATAGTAACCTATTTGCGTCAGAGAATAAACGAATCCAGAACACACAACTGAGTGTCGGCTTCTATAAGAATATTGGAAAGAAATAATGCGAATAACTTACTTATAGGTACTGCTGATTTACTCTGGGATATTTTATTTGGCGAGCAAGTTCATAAAAATGAGGGCATATAGCATGATATGGGCGCAAATGCAACATCAAGATTACAATACAGAAAGAACGATTGCATAGTCAATGTGAGTTGAAGGGCTGATTTCATGTTCTTTAAAAGTACCACAACTGTTGATGAGTTGACATACGCTCTACGAACACAATCTCGTTGCTCAACCATGCGGGGGAAACAATATGCACAAGTGTCATTGAACGTATATAAAAAAGATAATACTTATTGAGATCTGGTAAAGTTTTAAACAATAAAAACTAATCAAATCATGCTAACAAGACAAGCAAGAAAAAAGACACATACGACAAGGACTGGTGCAAGAGTCGGGATGTCTGAAGCAATCTTCAAGTCAATTGTCCTAATATGTCCATATTAAAATTGGCGTTTGTGAGATTTGGCAGCTGAACGAAGGAGAGAGATATACAAGATAGAGGGAGACAAGGAACATACACATGCACTCTTCTGGACTAACAACTGTCTACTGAATAACATCTTTTCCTTCGTCGACTTTCATCTACTGAGTAAATTATTTTTTGTCGTCGACTTTCGTTATTGCCTAGATGATGTACCTCTCCCTCATCTTCATCACCTTCAGCTTGAAAACCTCGCATCCGCAAAGGTAACGTCATCTGTGGCCTCCTTCAGGCTGTTTTACACAGGCGGCGTTCGCTGCAAATACTTATTTTGTTTTGTATGTAGCACGATGGAGACGTTGTTTACATATTCGTCCTCCTTCTCCTCAATGGCTAGGGACTCTAGAATTTCTCTTGCGATCTGTTTCTTGTGTCTAGCCATGATGGTGGATGCTTGAGAAAAACGAGCACATCGGCATTCGTGACAATGCGCCAGAAGATGGCTCGCTGCAGCAGTTGGGGGCACAGAAACGGCGGTGTCCTCTGGTGCGGTCATTGTTACAGCGCTCAGTTTGTCCGATGTAACATTTCCCACATGAGAGCAGAATATTGTAAACAACAGCGCTTTCATACACGTGCGGTGCAGCACCTGTTATTTTTGTTGTTGTTCCCCTCACCGTTTACCTTGCGGCACATGACAAATGTTTTGTTGGGAGTTGAGAAGACGACTTGTACTCCATGCCGGCCAGCGGTCTGTCTCAGGCGATGTGTAGCCCCTTGGATGTATGGCAACACCACTAGAGGTTTGGAGTCATCTTTCTTGTGGTTTTGCTGTCTCCATTTGTTTGCGCCCTATTTGCTTGCAGATCTTTTTGACAAACATGTACCAGGAGTGTGCTCCTGCATGCCAGAGTCTTGAAGCCTAGAGATCTATGTTTGAAAACTGCGCTCGAGCCTATGGGGACAAGATTTTTGTAGTGCGGAGACAAGAACTGTTGTAGCCAATCCTCGTTTAACAGTTTTTGTTACATCGACAAACTGAGCGTTGTATCAATGACCGCCCTAGAGAACACGCCGCTTCCGTGCGCACAATTGTAGCAGCGGGCCATCTTTCAGCGCATTGTCGCGAATGCCAATGTGCCCCCTTTTTCTCAAACATCACCATCTTGGTTAGACATTAAAAACAGATCGCAAGGGAAATTATAGAGTATCTAGCCATTGAGGAGAAGAAGGACGAATGTGTAAGCACTGCCTCGATCGTGCACATACAAAATAAAGGAAGTATTTCCAGGGAACGCCCCTGTGTAAAGCAGCCTGACGGAGCCCCAAGATGAAGTTACACTCTAAAAAAAGGGTATAATTTTACACTCCTTGCCACATATACGACACCCCAAAACTTCAGTTGGACGTACAGCGCGCTGGCGTTGAACCAACGCTACCAATTTTCATGAGCGGGTTGATAGCCGAGTTCTACAACTTATTAACTTAGCTAATGTCAATGTGACTGACTGCAAAAAAAAAAAGAATGGTATCGGGGTTTCTTGGCTTTACTGCAAAACCTCTGTGTTGTTTTTGTTTTTTTTCTGTAGAGTTTGATACGTACTTTAACTGTTTAATATGTTTTATCAAGCAGTCATCAACTTTCTCGCCAGAGTTGTGGCAGTCAGTTCGACGTCAGTGCGCTGTACGTCTAACTGAAGTTTTGTTGTGTCGTATATGTGACAAGGGGTGTGAGAATATACCCTTTTTTTTAGAGTGTACCTATGGGGATGCAAGGTTTGCAAGCTGAAGTGTTGAATACAAGGGAGAAGTATTTCATCTAGGCAATAATGAAAGTCGACGAAGGGAAAGAGCTTATTCAGTAAGTAAAAGTCGACGAAGGAAAGTAAGTTATTCTGCAAATGGTTGTTAGTCCTGCAGAGTGCATGTGTATGTTCATTAATTGTCTCTCTATCTTGCATGTTTCTTCCTTAATTCAGCTGGCAAATCTCACACGCAAGAATATTCAACCAGCTCAGGTCCAGGCAATCATCACGAAAAATTTGCGTCTTACGACCATACGCCACAAACTAATGACCGTTGGAAATTTTAAAATAAAAAGGTAGTATGAATACGAACATTCCTCGTCACAATCAGGAACGGGGGATAGAAGGAACATGTACACAGAAAGCTAAGCACGTAGCGAGATATTTGAAACAGGAACGCTGCATGAAGTTTTTTCCGCAAGATTCAGTTTGTTTGGGTGTTTCATATATCTATATGTTTTTGTTCTTTACGCTTTAGTGACATATCATTGAATAGTGGAAGCACAATGTGCGCCTGTGTTCACGCAGTCTGAGTAAGTAAGATGGTATGTGGAACCTTGTCGCACCCTGCTTCTTTAAATTAACAAATTGGTAGGAAGCGTGGAAAGTAAGCTGACAAAATACACCTGATATCAGTTTTCTCCTAACCAAAAAGTGGGTCCTTCGTGTTCAAAGACAAGACGCATTTAGGCTCTTGTTTAATTCACACTTCTTCTTCAATACTACAGCCTCTTTCGCTTACCTTTCGTATCCGTCTTTGAGAACTAAAAAATGTCGTGAAGGAGCCCCTTGCTGTGCAAGAAAACTCCCGAGAATAACACTTGCGTTTCAGGAAAATTGTGTCTTCTGTGCTATCAATATTTTCATTTTTTGCTTATTTATTTTTGCGGAAGTTTTTTTATGATTAAGCTGCGAAACTCTATTCATGGTCGCAGAAGGCGCAAGAGAGAAAGCCGGGAAAAAAAGCGGTGTGTGGTAACAAAAAGTACGTACATTTAGTCTTCTAGAATGTATACTGTATGAACGAAATTATACAAACCTGTTCATTATCGCTAGCAGCTAGAAACCATGAGCATTTCAGTGCTTGCTCGAGTTTCGGAAGGGTATACCTTTCGCAGTTCTCTCGACCACGGTTGACTGTAAAGTCATTGCACTCCCGGACACATAGTTATCTCGCCTCGGGTTTCTTCTTCGCCAGAGACACACAAGACAAAGTGACAAAGGCGTGACTGCGCTCGCGACGCACACGAGATGCCTGAAGTGGGGGTAACAGCTCTCATCAGTCGGCGGCAACTCTAGGTTTATCGCAGTGCGTTGCACCGGAATATGAGCCGTATCTGAGGTTCCCGTGGAAAGAGAGAGGCGCTGAGAATATTAATGATATAAGCAACTCCGCTAAACAAAGTCTGCGTTTTCTTTTTTAACTATTGTCTTGTTTTTTGCCAGATTATGGTCCTAAACTAGTATCTCCATAATTTTTATTGTCCAGAACGGCCGTGTTGTCTTTGTGCATGTGTTTGTAAGTGTGCGGCCCGATGTGTGTGTGTACATGTTTATTTTATTTATTTCAACACCCTCATGGTTCATAGGTAATTAAAGAGACAGAAGGCATTTTACAAATTCACACTAGAAAAATCACACGGTAAAAAAATTAGACTTTTACAAATCTCTGTAATGCGAAACCAGAGCGCAGCTCTTGAATAGGAGGAGGGTGGGTACGGAGGTGAGGGTATGCCCCTTCTCCTACTCCGTACCTTCCTCGCCTCCTCTCCTCTTCCTCTTCCCTGCTCCTCATCTTCCCCCTCATTCTCCTTCCCTCCTACTCCTCCTCCCTCCTCCTCTCCTCCAGCCGCTAAATTTGTTCATGGGGGACGTGACACGAAGTCGTGGCGTCATTTTCCCCGCTAAATTTAGCGGGGAAACTGAATTGGAGTTGAGGGAAGGAGGAGGGGACAGTGGAATTATGACGAAATTTCCCCGATAAATTTAGCGGGAATTTTTTCCCGCTAACTTTAGGGGAAAGATTCCTATAATGCACAGCGCGGTTACGCCGACGCCGACGCCGACGCCGCTCAAATTGGAAACTGGCACCTAAGAGCTGCACTCTAAAATACAAACAGAATAAGAAATTTTACCAGAAAATAATTAGTCCAGAGTCTTAGCGCTGAACACACCTCCTTAAATAGTTCAGAGGATGGTGTGTGTGCGCGCATGTGCATATGCGCGTGCGTGAGTGTGTATGTGCGTGGTAGTGCGTGTGTGCGTCTGCTTGTGTGTCAGCGTGCGTGTGTATTCAGGTAGCTCAGGTAGCAAGAATATTACGCATGTGTTGGTTGCCGGAAAACTTCATATGTGGTAAACTTGTACTTCTTGTCCTTGTCTTTTTTGCGCTATTTTAATTGTTAACTAAGATGAACCAACTAGCCCAACAACGTACTCTATTAATTCTTCTAGCCTGCAGTGATCACATAGAGCGGCACTAGACAATAGGCTGATGCCTATGATGGGGATCAAACTGAGGATGAACTGGCTGACGGTATTTTGAAATCTTAACTTGTAACTCGAGCCTTGAGCTTCTTGTAATGGGTTCTTTTGTTCCTCATGATATATTCAGTGTTGGGAAGTACATTGAGTACATTGTATAATGTACTCATTGTAGTACATTATACATAGGGTATTCGGATAAATCCGAAAAACTCCGAAAAACACCCGCCGGTAAAATTTTGGTCAATTCGGAATTATCCGATAAACTCCGAATGTATATGTGCTAATGCCAACACCCCCCCCCCCCCCGCAAAAAAAAAAAAAGAAAAAGTAAAATACTTTTTTTTTTTACAATCTGATTAGCACGGAATCAATGGTCCTGGGAAAATGGTACCATAATTATCTTTCAAATCTCAAAATTTATCAAAAGGGGTCTTGCCGCTTGTCTCGTAGAGGTTAATTCAGGGCAACAGGTCATTGTACATTCGGGTCACGACAAAAGCCACTCTTTTGGTTTGCAGTTTGAGCCATGCGATTTGTGATTTAGAGAAAGGAGAAGGTATGTTTTTGTAACAGTGAAAGCTATGGACTATAGAGATTGTATTAAATAGAGAAAAGGGACAGTTGAAACTCTCTATTACATCTTTAACCACTCCACCTCGCGCGGCCGCGGGCTAGATTGATGGAATAGGATGGGATGATTACGAGCTTTGTAGCGACTGCCCCCGGGAGTTTATTGATTTTAAGGTATCGACGTTTATCGAAGCAACAGTTGTGTGCGACGTTTGTCGTGGGACAAATTAATATTGCCAATGGCAATGGCACGAACGTCAAATTCGACTGAAGAAATTTTAATCGATACAAGCGCGTTTTATTTTTTATTTGGCATACGTTTACATCCGGTTATTATTTACATATTTATTTTCAATAGGAAACACTGCGAAATTAAACTCCGAATTTCGGAGAATTGGGAATCAGACAAATATAAACTCCGATAAACTCCGAATCTTCGGCAAAAAATAAACTCCGAAAAACGCTCTCCGAATTTGACGAAAAATAAACTCCGAAAACACGGAGCCCTAATTTTATACAATGTACTGCTTCATGTAGTTTTACAAAACGTGTACTTTACTTGAAGTATGTTCTCCGAATATTTACTCCTAATTTACTTAAAGAATTTTTCTTCTGATACCTTTCGGGGAAAATACAACTCCTGGCTTCAAAGTACATTATCCCATTTGATTGTGTTAACTTCTGTATTAGGAATGGATGTCTTGTCAGCTCTAAAGAAATACCGAGAGGGATAATCTGTTTTTACCAGAAACGCGAGCAGACTCGATGCATCGCTCGGTTTGTATTGGGGCGGTCAGCGGAAGTGAGGAGGTTAAAAATATTAGGAGGGAACACTCCTCCACGAGAGTATAGCTTGCGGAAGTTACAGGCTGACGTCACGCTCTCTCCTAGTCATGCTCCTTTCCATAAAAGATTGTGCAGGGCTTTTTATCTTGATGCTTTTTGCATCCCGATTCTTTCTTCGGTGTTCATAATGAGTAACGCCGCAATTTGATTACCTGCGGAGTAGGGCTGGGCGATTGATCGATTAACCTACCGATTTACCGATCAGTGCTTCAATCGTGACTAAATTTTTCAAACGGTTAATTGGTGAAATTTTGACCAGCCGAAATAAAGTCAAAATAAAGCGCTTTCACCACGTAGATACGGGCGAGTACACGTGTATGAAGGGAACATTTTAGGTAAATATTTTAGCATAAAGTAAACTGTAGGAGCGAGATTTGTAACTCCAAAAAAGGTGCGGAAAGTTACACGTGTCCCGGACACTTGAACGCCGTTCGAGTGTCCGTTTAGCGCACCAGAGACTATGCACCGAGAAACTGAGAGAGAGAAGGATACGAGAGCACGTGGGGATCGATAGTCAGAACGCAAAGCTCAGGTTAGAATAATCAGTGGGTATAGACCTACTGCCCGTTTCTACACTGCACACGTCAAACGTGTCCGAAGTGTGGAGCCGAAAGCCGAACGCCGGCGTTTCGCGTTCTATGGTGTTCGACGAGTGCATTGAAGACAAAGGCTGCTTTGTCTCTGCTGCACTCGTCGGAGTGGTTGAAATGCGAATGACAAACGTCGGACGCCGGCATTCTGAGTTCTAAAGCGTCCGACCAGTACAGTGGAGACGAAAACAGCTACATTTATGCCTTTAATCATTCCAACCAGAGCTCGGCATTCTGGCGTCCCCGCACGCTCTCTTCAACTTCTCTTCCTTAGTTTCTCGGCGCATTGTGAACAATCAGAGGAAGCCGCTCTGGCCGGAGAATATGAGCGAACCCCTTGCCGCATGCCGCTGAAGCAAAAATCTGTGAGTGTCTTTGAACTGTTCTTAACTACATGTCGAGATTGATTCATGATCCAACTTTTTTATATTGTGCCGTTTATCACGTATTCAGCAAAGGCAAACAAAAAATATTAGTTCTGACTTTTTTAAAAATAGTATGCATACAAATAAGCGAGACCGATTAGTCGATTCATTATTCGAGTAAAGGGTGTGGATTAATGTGGGTTAAAACTTGCTCGACGCCCAGCCTATACTATCGAGTGATAATGGGAAGTGTGTGACAAGACAGTGGCGCCGCGGTGCGGCTTCCAGGAGAATCATTTGGCGCACACATCAGTTGGATCGCTCCCTATTGTAGTTCCCTTGAAGGATATTGCACTTAGTGTACTTACTACTTTACTTCAGGTACATAACCTCTCATTTACTTTGTACTTTATCTAACACTGCGTATATTGAATGGCATTGTTTGCAGAGAGATGAAGTATAGTGTTCTTGTATTCCGACAGCAATAGATCCACAGCCGCCGGCGACATTGCAAATGCGCGAAGTTCAGACCTGCACCGTACTCATTACAAGTAATGAAATTGCTTGTAATCAATTATTTATTGGGAAATTTGTTATCATTTGAGTAGTTTTATTATGTATCAATAATACGGGTAATTTGATCACTTTTAGAATTGACAAAAATACTTGTACAAATTACTTTTTGTTGAGCCTCTGTCCTCTGCTCTTAATTTCCTAGTTCACAACTACTTAGTTACTACAATTCAAACTGCAACTGCTGAAATTTTTCCGCCTTATCAGCTTCTAAATTTTAAGAACAGCGAAGAATGAAACGATTGTTTTCGAGCTATTCGAAAGCAGGACAGGCTGTTGGTCTGGTCAGTTTATGCCTATGGTGGCTTGTTTGGTTTCAAGTTGGAACTAGGAATTCTAAGTTCTCTACACAAAAAAATATGTTAAATACGAAGGTTTATGGTTAATGCAGAGTATTTATTCACCATGTAAACATTCATCTCCTCCACTATTAAAAAAAATCTAAATCACATTCAAAGCGTCTATACAGTTTTGTGCACCAAAGATAACCAAAACTACATAACGGCAATGCAAAGGTGTGACAAAAACATGTATCTGCCACATCGTTACACGATTACTCCCCGTAAAAAGTAATCGATTAATTACTTCGTTACTTTACTCGATTACTTTTGCGTTACTCCAAAGGAACACGAAAAATACACACTATATACTGCGTGTTTGAAGGTGAAAATTTTGGGCCCCATCAAAATTAAAACAAAAATAAACATATTCATTACTTTCTACCCAATATTTTAGGTTAATAATTTTAGGAGAACGAATCTATAAAGTTTTAAAGAACTTGAACAGGTGCTCAAGATAAACGAGCCTTGCGCTGTCCAACCGGGACAGAACTAAATCCCATGAACATGCGACGAATGCACTTGGGCGGTGGAGGCACGCACACCATTCGAATTAATCCGAGTTTAGAATCGGCGAGCTTCTGAAGATATGGTTTTTCTATGTTTGCTGCATGTTGCCTAAATAGGGGCTGGTTTACCTACTAAAACGGACTGGCTGTGAGACCAAGATGCGGTACTTGCGTCTGGGTACATCTCAAAGACTCCTCCTTGATGAAGGTTGTTATCCGACCGAATGACCCACTTGATCTTCTTTCTTGATCACCAAACTTATCAGAACCAAGACGTCACACGAAATATTAATGCACAATCTCTCAGCTGAACTGACTTTCCCGTCTAGAAATTATTAAAAAAAAGCCCAATTTTCAGTGAACAGCACGCTTCCATGTCTTTCACGCGTTTACAGGCGGCTTCACAACTCCAGTGTCCAAGTGAGTCACCGTTTATTCTCAGAAAACTCGGGCTATGTTTCCTTTCCCTAAAATGTCGGTCTGTTCCCGCAGGCCCGATCCGCTGACGAGAACCCAAGCCGTTTTGTTGTGCTCCCCGACCAGCTTATTGCCTGCTATCGAAAGTTACTGTTTAAACTGACAGCAGGGTTGATGCTAGATTTTTCTTTGTTCCAATGAACTGCCGCCATCGCATCCCTCATGTTTTTGCCCTACGCATCCGCTAGTGCAAAGTCAAGTGAAAGAAGCCACATAGCTGGTTGGCCCAGCCAGTATTCAGCTTGCACAGCGCTGTCAAGGATGAGCAGGGTCGAGGTCTCATTAGAGCTGCCTCTCTGTTTGCGGGGTGAGCGTGGTATAGGCGGAAAAACCAAAAAGCAAAGCACGGTTTCGTTTAAAAAAAATTGTTTTGGGGGAACAAGGCGCGGAGGAGTGGGGAGGGAAGAAGGAGGGTAGAGGAGGGGGGGGAGGAAGGGAGCGGACGTATGCGCTACGGTCACTCTGTCCACGGTCCCACTCGACACGAACCCCACGCCACGGTTTTATGGTCCATCCGTTTTCTGCTCTTTTGTAAGCTCGGAGCAGTCCGTTCGTTTTCCAAGAAGTCGAAGCCTGTTGCCTTTCTGTAGAGTGTCGAAGCCTCCCAGCCTGGCTGACCGTACGAACGAGTCGAGAAACGGTCTCTGGCTGGGCTGTCGTGCTTTCCGTGAATTCCTTTCCCTCACCAGCACCTCACCAGAGTCTCGTGTTACCATGCCAAAAGCGCGAAGGCCGTTGCATCGCCCTTCTTCCACTCTGTTTCTCCCTTTGACGGGACGGAAGAATTGTAACGAGTAATTTCAGTAATTCGTTACTGAAAAAAGTAATGAGATTACATTACAAATTACATTTTCAAAAAAGTAACGGATTAATTACTAAATTACAAGAAAAGTAATTAATTACAAGTAATCCCGTTACTTGTAACGGATTATCAGTTCAGTCTGGTACTTTACGATGACTAACTAACACAAGCAACAAACCCTTCAGAGGTCTTCAAATGCTAAAACTATGAACACTCCGCAGAAGATAAAATATGACAGAAAAAAATGGCGAAGCTTTTGCTTGTTACAGTAGCCGATGACTTTAAAACGCTTGTAAATACTACGACGTCTTGACAGAGCTTAAAATATGTAATTGAAAAAGCAGTGATTTCACGAGATCACGAAGATTTATAATCAGTATCGGCGTTTCTATTGGCTAGTGCGGCGCCGATCTGAATGACCACGCTACCACCGAGAAGCCGAGCAGTCACGGTTGGGAGACGCGTGCCGAGAAATGAATTTTACGCTAGAAAATAATTTTTAGAGCAATATTGACGGCGAGAGATTTATTTGAAATTTTGCGCGGAAATTCCAGGTCATTCAGCTCGGCTTCTCATTGGTAACGATGGTCATTCAAATCAGCTTCTCATTGGCCAATAGAATGAGTGACAGCTTAGATGTTGGTTATAAAATCTTCGTATCTCTTGAAATCGCCTTTTGAATTACATATTTTTAGGTTTAAGAAACAATCCACCGAATGAACGTCGTAATTGTTTACAAACGTTTTACAAAATCGTTACTCCGTTCGGATAAACAACAAACCCAACAAACAAAAGCTTCGCCATTTTGTTTTTCTGTCATGGTCGCCGTCTTGCAACGCGTCTCGCGACCTGGGTGGTTTTATTTTTTTATTTATTTATTTCAGAATACTGCCAATCCCCATGGGGGGATTTTAGCAGGTATGGTACAAAAAACAACACACCAAATTTTTGAGGCGCGCGAAAAACAGTAATTTTTAGAAATCGTCACTTTCTTTCATACTGAAACAACAAAACAGAACATAACAGAAACAACTAACTCATGAATTTGCTAAGAAGGTCTTGTTCAAGAGCTTGAATGAACGCATCTACATTTGTGTTGTTAAAAAATAGCGGATCAAGGCTGTTCCAATCTCTTACAGCTGAAGGAAAGAAAGAGTACCGAAAAGTATTATTATTGAAAGAGTATTCGGTTAGTGTATTGCAGTGTTTATGTCTTGTTGTTCTTGTCTGGGAAAAATTCACGTACCTGTTCTTGTCTATTTTAAAGGCGTCGTTTAAAAGGAGATACAAAAATTTGAGTCTTCCTAATTTTGCGCGATCAGCAATAGTCAGTAGGCTGGATCTTTTCAGCAATTCTGTAGGGGAATCAAAGCGACCATACTTGTGGTGAACAAATCTTATCGCTTTCCTCTGAACACTTTCGAGGATGTTGATATTAGTTTGTGTATGAGGGAACCATGCAATAAGTGCATATTCTAATACCGGGCGAACGAGTGTGGTGTATGCAAGTAACTTGGTTTCGAGACTAGAGTGTTTTAACGTTCTTTTTAGAAAAAATAATTTGACGAGCGCTTTACTAGATACGTATTTGACATGCGCATTCCAGTTTAAGTTAGACGTTAACACGACACCTAGGTATTTGTATTCATTGACTCTGCGCAAAATTTTACCGTCTAGGCTGTAAGGAAAATCAAGAACATTTTTTTTCTTATTGGTCAAGCACATACAAACCGTCTTTTCAGTGTTTAAAACCATCTGCCATTCACTGCACCAGTCTGCTACCTTCTTTAGAGATCTGTTTAATATTGCTTGGTCATCCTGGCATAAGATATCGCGATAAATAATGCAGTCATCTGCAAATAACCTTATGTTTGCGTCAGTGCCTTCAACCATGTCATTAATGTACAGAAGAAATAAGAGTGGGGCTAGGACAGAGCCCTGTGGAACTCCCGACTCCACTGCAACTGGTTTTGAAACCTGTCCTTCGTAATACACAAACTGAAAACGATTTCGTAAATACTCCTCTATCCATTTTATTACCGGTCCCTCCCCCATAATGTGTTTGAGTTTTCTCACAAGTTTGACGTCGAAACACGGTCAAATGCACCTTTGATAACTTGACTAAAACAGCGCAAATAATTTACGTGAGGAAGAGACAACAGGAAAGGAAAGAGCGCTGACTCACAACTGAGGTTTTGATGATCGAGGGTAGTGAAAGAGAAGGAAGGTGTCAATGGCGTTAAAATTATGAAGAAACGGGGGTCTAGAGGAGAGAACCGCGGTACAGAGCCCATTGTAGAGAGAAAGGTATTGTACCAAAATGATTTGCTGGGCGAGTTGGATAGACATCTTGACTAAAACAGCGCAAATAATTTACGTGAGGAAGAGACAACAGGAAGGAAAGAGCGCTGACTCACAACTGAGGTTTTAATAATGAGGTAGTGAAAGAGAAGGAAGGTGTCAATGGCGTTAAAATTATGAAGAGAAACGGGGTCTAGAGGAGAGAACCGCGGTACAGAGCCCATTGTAGAAGAAAGGTATTGTACCAAAATGATTTGCTGGGCGAGTTGGATAGACATCTTGACTAAAACAGCGCAAATAATTTACGTGAGAAGAGACAACAGGAAGGAAAGAGCGCTGACTCACAACTGAGGGTTTTAATAATGAGGTAGTGAAAGAGAAGGAAGGTGTCAATGGCGTTAAAATTATGAAGAAACGGGGTCTAGAGGAGAGAACCGCGGTACAGAGCCCATTGTAGAAGAAGGTATTGTACCAAAATGATTTGCTGGGCGAGTTGGATAGACATCTTGACTAAAACAGCGCAAATAATTTACGTGAGGAAGAGACAACAGGAAGAAAGAGCGCTGGATTAGATGAATATATGAAGAAACGGGGTCTAGAGGAGAGAACCGCGGTACAGAGCCCATTGTAGAAGAAAGGTATTGTACCAAAATGATTTGCTGGGCGAGTTGGATAGACATCTTGACTAAAACAGCGCAAATAATTTACGTGAGGAAGAGACAACAGGAAGGAAAGAGCGCTGGATTAGATGAATATATGAAGAAACGGGGTCTAGAGGAGAGAACCGCGGTACAGAGCCCATTGTAGAAGAAAGGTATTGTACCAAAATGATTTGCTGGGCGAGTTGGATAGACATCTTGACTAAAACAGCGCAAATAATTTACGTGAGGAAGAGACAACAGGAAGGAAAGAGCGCTGGATTAGATGAATATATGAAGAAACGGGGTCTAGAGGAGAGAACCGCGGTACAGAGCCCATTGTAGAAGAAAGGTATTGTACCAAAATGATTTGCTGGGCGAGTTGGATAGACATCTTGACTAAAACAGCGCAAATAATTTACGTGAGGAAGAGACAACAGGAAGGAAAGAGCGCTGGATTAGATGAATATATGAAGAAACAGGGATCTAGAGGAGAGAACCGCGGTACAGAGCCCATTGTAGAAGAAAGGTATTGTACCAAAATGATTTGCTGGGCGAGTTGGATAGACATCTTGACTAAAACAGCGCAAATAATTTACGTGAGGAAGAGACAACAGGAAGGAAGAGCGCTGGATTAGATAGATATATGGAAATGAAGAAACGGGGTCTAGAGGAGAGAACCGCGGTACAGAGCCCATTGTAGAAGAAAGGTATTGTACCAAAATGATTTGCTGGGCGAGTTGGATAGACATCTTGACTAAAACAGCGCAAATAATTTACGTGAGGAAGAGACAACAGGGAAGGAAAGAGCGCTGGATTAGATGAATATATGAAGAAACGGGGTCTAGAGGAGAGAACCGCGGTACAGAGCCCATTGTAGAAGAAAGGTATTGTACCAAAATGATTTGCTGGGCGAGTTGGATAGACATCTTGACTAAAACAGCGCAAATAATTTACGTGAGGAAGAGACAACAGGAAGGAAAGAGCGCAACTGGATTAGATGAATATATGAAAAGAAACGGGGTCTAGAGGAGAGAACCGCGGTACAGAGCCCATTGTAGAAGAAAGGCTATTGTACCAAAATGATTTGCTGGGCGAGTTGGATAAACATCTTGACTAAAACAGCGCAAATAATTTACGTGAGGAAGAGACAACAGGAAGGAAGATGGCTCACCCTGACGACCTGCCCGAGTTAGGAGTGACTCATGGCGTTCATTATGAAGAAACGGGGTCTAGAGGAGCAGACCCGCGGTACAGGGCCCATTGGCTAGAAGAAAGGTATTGTACCAAAATGATTTGCTGGGCGAGTTGGATAGACATCTTGACTAAAACAGCGCAAATAATTTACGTGAGGAAGAGACAACAGGAAGGGAAAGAGCGACGCCATGGTTACTTGGTGAGTATGTCAACGCGTAAAATATGAAGAAACGGGGTCTAGAGGAGAGAACCGCGGTACAGAGCCCATTGTAGAAGAAAGGTATTGTACCAAAACGATTTGCTGGGCGAGTTGGATAGACATCTTGACTAAAACAGCGCAAATAATTTACGTGAGGAAGAGACAACAGGAAGGAAAGAGCGCTGCCTCGCATCTGAGGCTTTATGAATGATATGAAGAAAATCGCCTAAGCCCTGACGACGGTCTAGAGGAGAGAACCGCGGTACAGAGCCCATTGTAGAAGAAAGGTATTGTACCAAAATGATTTGCTGGGCGAGTTGGATAGACATCTTGACTAAAACAGCGCAAATAATTTACGTGAGGAAGAGACAACGAGCGGAAAGAGCGTTCACAAGAGTCAAGCAATGGATTAAGCGATGAATTAATCGATTATGAAGAAACGGGGTCTAGAGGAGAGAACCGCGGTACAGAGCCCATTGTAGAAGAAAGGTATTGTACCAAAATGATTTGCTGGGCGAGTTGGATAGACATCTTGACTAAAACAGCGCAAAT
Source organism: Ixodes ricinus (assembly GCA_037355805.1). Classification (NCBI taxonomy): domain Eukaryota; kingdom Metazoa; phylum Arthropoda; class Arachnida; order Ixodida; family Ixodidae; genus Ixodes; species Ixodes ricinus. Next base: position 123,775 of record JAZHYW010011688.1, read on the forward strand.
AATTTACGTGAGGAAGAGACAACAGGAAGGAAAAGAGCGCTGACTCACAACTGAGGTTTTAATAATGAGGTAGTGAAAGAGAAGAGAGGTGTCAATGGCGTTAGACATAGCATTAGATGAATATATGAAGAAACGGGGTCTAGAGGAGAGAACCGCGGTACAGAGCCCATTGTAGAAGAAAGGTATTGTACCAAAATGATTTGCTGGGCGAGTTGGATAGACATCTTGACTAAAACAGCGCAAATAATTTACGTGAGGAAGAGACAACAGGAAGGAAAGAGCGCTGACTCACAACTGAGGTTTTAATAACGAGGTAGTGAAAGAGAAGGAAGGTGTCAATGGCGTTAAAATTGGTATGAAGAAACGGGGTCTAGAGGAGAGAACCGCGGTACAGAGCCCATTGTAGAAGAAAGGTATTGTACCAAAATGATTTGCTGGGCGAGTTGGATAGACATCTTGACTAAAACAGCGCAAATAATTTACGTGAGGAAGAGACAACAGGAAGGAAAGAGCGCTGACTCACAACTGAGGTTTTAATAATGAGGTAGTGAAAGAGAAGGAAGGTGTCAATGGCGTTAAAATTATGAAGAAACGGGGTCTAGAGGAGAGAACCGCGGTACAGAGCCCATTGTAGAAGAAAGGTATTGTACCAAAATGATTTGCTGGGCGAGTTGGATAGACATCTTGACTAAAACAGCGCAAATAATTTACGTGAGGAAGAGACAACAGGAAGGAAAGAGCGCTGACTCACAACTGAGGTTTTAATAATGAGGTAGTGAAAGAGAAGGAAGGTGTCAATGGCGTTAAAATTATGGAAGAAACGGGGTCTAGAGGAGAGAACCGCGGTACAGAGCCCATTGTAGAAGAAAGGTATTGTACCAAAATGATTTGCTGGGCGAGTTGGATAGACATCTTGACTAAAACAGCGCAAATAATTTACGTGAGGAAGAGACAACAGGAAGGAAAGAGCGCTGACTCACAACTGAGGTTTTAATAATGAGGTAGTGAAAGAGAGAGTGAAGGTGTACAATGGCGTTAAAATTATGAAGAAACGGGGTCTAGAGGAGAGAACCGCGGTACAGAGCCCATTGTAGAAGAAAGGTATTGTACCAAAATGATTTGCTGGGCGAGTTGGATAGACATCTTGACTAAAACAGCGCAAATAATTTACGTGAGGAAGAGACAACAGGAAGGAAAGAGCGCTGACTCACAACTGAGGTTTTAATAATGAGGTAGTGAAAGAGAAGGCAAGGTGTACAATGGCGTTAAAATTATGAAGAAACGGGGTCTAGAGGAGAGAACCGCGGTACAGAGCCCATTGTAGAAGAAAGGTATTGTACCAAAATGATTTGCTGGGCGAGTTGGATAGACATCTTGACTAAAACAGCGCAAATAATTTACGTGAGGAAGAGACAACAGGAAGGAAGAGCGCTGACTCACAACTGAGGTTTTAATAATGAGGTAGTGAAAGAGAAGGAAGGTGTCAAATACGGCGTTAAAATTATGAAGAAACGGGGTCTAGAGGAGAGAACCGCGGTACAGAGCCCATTGTAGAAGAAAGGTATTGTACCAAAATGATTTGCTGGGCGAGTTGGATAGACATCTTGACTAAAACAGCGCAAATAATTTACGTGAGGAAGAGACAACAGGAAGGAAAGAGCGCTGACTCACAACTGAGGTTTTAATAATGAGGTAGTGAAAGAGAAGGAAGGTGTCAATGGCGTTAAAATATATGAAGAAACGGGGTCTAGAGGAGAGAACCGCGGTACAGAGCCCATTGTAGAAGAAAGGTATTGTACCAAAATGATTTGCTGGGCGAGTTGGATAGACATCTTGACTAAAACAGCGCAAATAATTTACGTGAGGAAGAGACAACAGGAAGGAAAGAGCGCTGACTCACAACTGAGGTTTTAATAATGAGGTAGTGAAAGAGAAGGAAGGTGTCAATGGCGTTAAAATTATGAAGAAACGGGGTCTAGAGGAGAGAACCGCGGTACAGAGCCCATTGTAGAAGAAAGGTATTGTACCAAAATGATTTGCTGGGCGAGTTGGATAGACATCTTGACTAAAACAGCGCAAATAATTTACGTGAGGAAGAGACAACAGGAAGGAAAGAGCGCTGACTCACAACTGAGGTTTTAATAATGAGGTAGTGAAAGAGAAGGAAGGTGTCAATGGCGTTAAAATTATGAAGAAACGGGGTCTAGAGGAGAGAACCGCGGTACAGAGCCCATTGTAGAAGAAAGGTATTGTACCAAAATGATTTGCTGGGCGAGTTGGATAGACATCTTGACTAAAACAGCGCAAATAATTTACGTGAGGAAGAGACAACAGGAAGGAAAGAGCCGACTCACAACTGAGGTTTTAATAATGAGGTAGTGAAAGAGAAGGAAGGTGTCAATGGCGTTAAAATTATGAAGAAACGGGGTCTAGAGGAGAGAACCGCGGTACAGAGCCCATTGTAGAAGAAAGGTATTGTACCAAAATGATTTGCTGGGCGAGTTGGATAGACATCTTGACTAAAACAGCGCAAATAATTTACGTGAGGAAGAGACAACAGGAAGGAAAGAGCGCTGACTCACAACTGAGGTTTTAATAATGAGGTAGTGAAAGAGAGGGAAGGTGTCAATGGCGTTAAAATTATGAAGAAACGGGGTCTAGAGGAGAGAACCGCGGTACAGAGCCCATTGTAGAAGAAAGGTATTGTACCAAAATGATTTGCTGGGCGAGTTGGATAGACATCTTGACTAAAACAGCGCAAATAATTTACGTGAGGAAGAGACAACAGGAAGGAAAGAGCGCTGACTCACAACTGAGGTTTTAATAATGAGGTAGTGAAAGAGAAGGAAGGTGTCAATGGCGTTAAAATTATGAAGAAACGGGGTCTAGAGGAGAGAACCGCGGTACAGAGCCCATTGTAGAAGAAAGGTATTGTACCAAAATGATTTGCTGGGCGAGTTGGATAGACATCTTGACTAAAACAGCGCAAATAATTTACGTGAGGAAGAGACAACAGGAAGGAAAGAGCGCTGACTCACAACTGAGGTTTTAATAATGAGGTAGTGAAAGAGAAGGAAGGTGTCAATGGCGTTAAAATTATGAAGAAACGGGGTCTAGAGGAGAGAACCGCGGTACAGAGCCCATTGTAGAAGAAAGGTATTGTACCAAAATGATTTGCTGGGCGAGTTGGATAGACATCTTGACTAAAACAGCGCAAATAATTTACGTGAGGAAGAGACAACAGGAAGGAAAGAGCGCTGACTCACAACTGAGGTTTTAATAATGAGGTAGTGAAAGAGAAGGAAGGTGTCAATGGCGTTAAAATTATGAAGAAACGGGGTCTAGAGGAGAGAACCGCGGTACAGAGCCCATTGTAGAAGAAAGGTATTGTACCAAATGATTTGCTGGGCGAGTTGGATAGACATCTTGACTAAAACAGCGCAAATAATTTACGTGAGGAAGAGACAACAGGAAGGAAAGAGCGCTGACTCACAACTGAGGTTTTAATAATGAGGTAGTGAAAGAGAAGGAAGGTGTCAATGGCGTTAAAATTATGAAGAAACGGGGTCTAGAGGAGAGAACCGCGGTACAGAGCCCATTGTAGAAGAAAGGTATTGTACCAAAATGATTTGCTGGGCGAGTTGGATAGACATCTTGACTAAAACAGCGCAAATAATTTACGTGAGGAAGAGACAACAGGAAGGAAAGAGCGCTGACTCACAACTGAGGTTTTAATAATGAGGTAGTGAAAGAGAAGGAAGGTGTCAATGGCGTTAAAATTATGAAGAAACGGGGTCTAGAGGAGAGAACCGCGGTACAGAGCCCATTGTAGAAGAAAGGTATTGTACCAAAATGATTTGCTGGGCGAGTTGGATAGACATCTTGACTAAAACAGCGCAAATAATTTACGTGAGGAAGAGACAACAGGAAGGAAAGAGCGCTGACTCGCCTGGGTTTTAATAATGAGGTAGTGAAAGAAGGAAGGTGTCAATGGCGTTAAAATTATGAAGAAACGGGGTCTAGAGGAGAGAACCGCGGTACAGAGCCCATTGTAGAAGAAAGGTATTGTACCAAAATGATTTGCTGGGCGAGTTGGATAGACATCTTGACTAAAACAGCGCAAATAATTTACGTGAGGAAGAGACAACAGGAAGGAAAGAGCGCTGACTCACAACTGAGGTTTTAATAATGAGGTAGTGAAAGAAGAGAAGGAAGGTGTCAATGGCGTTAAAATTATGAAGAAACGGGGTCTAGAGGAGAGAACCGCGGTACAGAGCCCATTGTAGAAGAAAGGTATTGTACCAAAATGATTTGCTGGGCGAGTTGGATAGACATCTTGACTAAAACAG